>JAQQSW010004363.1:0-14456 GCA_028646575.1 Pseudocheirus occidentalis
CCCATGCCCTCAAGTAGCTTATATTCTAATTGATATTTACAACCCATTTAGAGAACTCTTGGCCAGGGAAGGAAGTTTTGATCTTGGCAGTCACAGAGATTAGGAGTAAAAGGGAAATGACTGCCAGATGGAGGAGTTTCCATTCCATTGTGGGGTCAGTTGGGAGCCATTAGAGCTTCTTGAGCCAAGCAGTGACATAGTCAAACCTGTACTTTAGGAATATCAACTTGGAAGCTGTGTGGAGAATGGATGAGAGAAGGGAGAGACCAGAAGCTGGGAATGTGCTCAGCAGACAATTGTAACAGTCCAGATGAGGGTCAGGGCTAGCAGGGGTAGTGACCGTGATTGAAAACTTGGCTCTTGGGGATCGCGGAGCACTTGGTGTCTCTGCTCTTCTAGGGCCAGCTTGAATCCTCAGGTGAGTGGGGACTTTTGATGGCTCTAGCTTATGGAATCCAAGAATCTCAGAATGCCAGGGGCACTGAGGCCAACCTCCTGGCATTGCCATCTGTAGCACCTTAGGTCTTTCTGGTTTTCACCTAGCTTGGCTGTAGGTGAAGGGCGCAGGCCTTTGGGTCGAGATGTAGTATAGGGCAGGATGAATTGGCAGCTGTAAGGATGCCCTCCCTACCACTAACTCACTGGGTGGCCCTGATCAAAAATAACTAATAATTTTTTTTGAAAGTGTAAGGCAGGGCAATTGGGGTTAAGTGACTTGCCCAAGGTCATACAACTAATAAGTGTCTGCGGATGAATTTGAACTCAGGTCTTCCTTACTCCAGGGCCGGTGCTCTATTCACTGTGCCACCTAGCTGCCCCAATAATAATATAAAAGCTAATCTTTATATAGTGCTTCAAGGTTTGCAAAACATCTTGTGATCTCATTTGATCTTCACATTCATCCTGGGAGGCGGATGCTATTATTATCCCCATTTTGCAGTTGAAGAAACTGAGGCCCACAGAGGTCAAGTGATGTTATCACTAGAATCACACAGCTAGTGTCTGAGGCAGGATTTGAACCCATGTCTTCCTGACTGCAGGTCTTTCACTCTGCACCATGCCATGCTACATTTTGGGCCTTTCTCTGCTGTGTAAATGAGACAGCGGATCATAGCCATCCTCTTCCAGTTCTCAGATTGCATGAAATGGGTCCAGGTGGTTGGTGGGTGTGGCTAGGGTGCTGTCTCTGCCTCTCCCACCTCCCCCTCGCCCCCAGTTGGAATTCTGCCCCTGGACCAGATTACTCTGCAGCTAATCATTGCACCACTCATTGGGTGTTAAAGTCTTGGAGGAGTGGTGCCAAGTGGCTGCTTAAAAATCCAGGAAACTGAGCTCCCGCTGAAATGAGCCTCAGTATTTCCTGAAGGCACATCTTGGTCATGGCAGAGCTCCAAGGTCCGCCCCAGATGGGCAGCCTCCCGGGCTGTGGGTGGGCTCCCTCTCCATCCTGTCTGCTTCTCCTTGGAGGGTCTGTGGTAGCGAGCTGGCAGAGACAGGGCGGTTTCTGCGGTATTCTCCCGCAGGGTTCATTATTTTCATCACTCCTGCTTTTACAGCTCTTTGTAGGGTTTTGTTTTGCTGGCGCTGAACCTTGAGAGGGTGGTAGGAGGAACACTGTCGGCTCACTTTTACAGAGAAGACCAAAGTTTGTGTTTTGCACACAGTAGGTGTTTGGCTTGGCCAAGGTTGTGGTAACAGTCTGTGGTGTCCCAGAGAGAGTGCTGAACTTGGAGTCATAAGCCTTGAGTTCTAATTGTGGTGGTGGTGGTTTTTCAGTCATGTGTCTGAGTCCTTGTGACCCCATTTGGGGTTTTCTTGGCATAGATACTGGCATGGTTTGCCATTTTCTTCTGCTCATGTTAAAAATGAGGTTACTGATGGGGCGGCCAGGTGGTGCAATGAGTAGAGCACCAGTCTTTGAAGTCAGGAAGACCTGAGTTCAAATCCAATCTCAGACACTTAACACTTAGTAGTCATGTGGCCTTGGGCAAGTCACTTAATCCCAACCATCCTGCCCTGTCCCCTCCAAAAAAAGGCAAAAAGAAAAAAAATGAAACGGAGGCAAACAAGGTGAAGTGACCTGTCCAGGTTCACACAGCTAGTGAGGGTCTGAGGCCACATCTGAACCCAGGTCTTCTTGATTCCAGGCCCAGTGCTCCATCCACCGCACCACCTCTAGCTGTCCCTTACTTGGACAAATCACTTCATCTCTGGGTCAATTTCCTTATCAGTAAAATGGAGATTTGATGGCTTCACTCCTGAGTGCCTTCCCTATGAGACTGATTACCTTCCACTTACCTGGTGTGCTGGTATACACCTAGTTATTTATTTGTTGCCTCCTCTATGTCTGCCTGCCTCGGTGTCCTCACCTGTAAAATGGGCTCATCATAGCTCCTACCTCCTCAGTTTCTTGTGAATATCAAGTGAGAGAATGTATGTAAAATGCCCTCGCACAGTACCTGGTATTAAATAAATAAATGCTTGTTCCCTTCCTCTTCCTCTTCCTCTTCCCCTAACCTTTTCCCATTATAAGTTGAGCTTCTTGAAGGCAGAGACCAAGTTTTAGCCTTTTTTGTATCTTTAGGGCTTAGCCCAGTGCCTGGCACAGAGTAGGTGCTACATGAATGCTTGTTGACTGACTGACTGACCCACTAGTTCTGTGATACATGACTCAGTCATTCAGCAGTAAAATTGCTAGATTTAGAGACAGGTACTCTATACATGCTACTGTAATCATTATTATTACATGTGTAAAGCACTTAGCCCAGTGCCTGGCACAGAGTAGGTGCTACATGAATGCTCACCATTATTATTGTTGCTATTGTATTTGTGAAGCACTTAGCACAGTGCCTGGCATATAGTTTATAATATATACGCATGTTCTAATAAGTGTTTGTTCTCTTCTTTGCTTCATTTTACAAATGAAGAAGTTAAGGCTTGGAGGGCTTATGTGATTGCCAAGATTATTTAGCTGCTAAGTGTCAGAGCAAGGTGGGATAAACACCCAGGTCTCCCCGACTCTTAAGTGTGGTGCCAGACCTACTTGGCTAAGTAAGCCAGCTAAGGGTGCACATGCAGGTAGACACAATTTCTTCAGTCCTTATGAATTGCTCATTAACTCTAGCTAGGTCTTATGTGCTGTAGCCCCTCCCTTCTGGCCTCCACCTTTGGAGGAAGGGTTCTGATATCATCAGCCTTAGTCACACAACTTCTCTGTGGTTGAAGCCTTGATAAGAAACAACTTAAGAGGAACATAATGATTATTTAATTCATTTATCTTGTATTATTTGGCTTTAAAGCATTAAGATCACAGAGCTCCGTGGGATCATGCAGTCTGCCTTCCTCATTTTAAAGATGAGTATGTTGAGGCCCAGAAACAGGAAGTGACTTGCCTGAGCCTGGGTCACAGGTAGGCAGCGGAGCTAGGACTCTTCTGATTCCAAATCCAGCATTTATTCTGCTCCATCACTTTGTATGTGTCACGGTCTCCTCTGAGACTATCACTTCCATGAGTGCAGGGAATTTGTTCTTTATTTAAACCTAACATTTTCCCCTAGCCTCTAGCAATGTTTGAAACACTGTAGGTGCTCAGTAAGCATTTATTGGAGAAGGAAAGACAGTGAATGGAAGACATGATGGCTGTCTGTAAATATGTGAAAAGTTGTCATCTAGAGGATAGCTTTAGACTTGTTCTTGGGTAGAAGTTATGGGGAAGTAGACTGCAGTTCAATAAGAGGAAGACTTTTCTAACCATTTGTTGTTGTTCAGTCATGTCTGACTCTTTATGACCCCATTTGGGGTTTTCTTGGCAGAGATGCTGGAGTGGTTTGTAATTTTCTTCTCCAGCTCATTTTACAGATGAGGAAACTGAGGCAGACAGCGTTAAGTGTTTTGCCCAGGGTCACAGAGGTAGTAAGTGTCAGAGGCTAACTTTGAACTGAGGCCTTCATGACTCCAGGATCAGTACTCAATTCACTGTGCCATCTAGCACCTCTAACAATTAGAACTGTCTAAAAGTAGAATGGATTAACTAAGGAAATAATGAGTTTTTGGTCACAGCTGGTGTTCAAATGAAGGCTGGATGACCACTTCTTGGAGAGGCAGCTACATGGTGCCATACTGGACAGAGTCCTGGACTTGTAGTCAAGAAGACCCAAATTCAAATCCAGCCTCAGATACTTACTAGCTGTGTGACTGGGCAAGTCATTTAACCTCCCTTGGTCTCAGTTTCCTCATCTTTAAAATGGGGATAATGATAACACCTGTCACCTAAAATTGTTGTGAGGATAAAACAAGGCAGTATTTGTCAAACACTTTGCAAGTCTTAAAGCATTGTACAAATGCAAGTGATGGCAATAATGATGATGGCGACGAGGATGATGATGCTGTAGAGATGGTATTTGTTCAGTCATGGCCCACTCTTTGTGGCCCATACCGTCTATGGGGTTTTCTTGGCAAAGATGCTGCAGTGGTTTCTTGTTTCCTTCTCCAATTTTAGGCAAGGGTTAATTAACTTATCCAGGATCATGCAGCTAGTAAGTACCTGAGGTCATATTTAACTCTTCAGTCTTTCTGACTCCAAGGCCTAGCACTCTGTCCACTGCTCCATCTAGTCAAACCTCACCATTACCCCCACCCCCATCCCCAATTTTGATATGTGTTGAGTTAAATGACTTCTAAGTTTTAAAGGAAGAGGAGACCACACCCACCCCCCTACACACACACACACACACACACACACACACACACACTCACACACACACACACACACACACACACACACACACACACACCTGAGAAAACTAAAGTTCCAAGAAAGGTTGTGTTATTTATTTAAGCTTATACAAGTAAGCAGTGTCAGAGATGGGATTTGAACCCAGATTCTCAGACTCCACCTCCCACTGTACCATAATGCCTCCTTCCCTTTTGACTTTGAGAGTCTATGAACCAGTAGTTTATTAGGATGATAAATTTATAGCTAGAAGGGACCATTACATGTTAACATTAATAACGTATTTTTATGAAGAATAGCCATTTTCCAAAGCAAAAAAAAATTTATGAAAAGAATGACATGGTTTTACAAATGTTCTACAAATATCTTTAATGTCTGGCCTAATGGAAAACAACTGAATTCTCAGATCTGCTTCTTTATTCAATCTGTTATAATATGTTGCTTTGGTTAAAGTATATGAAGAAAATCCGACCTCACACAGATATGCAATTGGAAAGGGGAGGCATATTTTAATAGGCAAACAATCTATTAGTATTATTACAAAAATTGTTTTGACATTGAGGACCCCCAGAAAGGGTCGCAGCAACCCCTAGGGATCCATGGACCACACTTTGAGAACAACCGACTTAAGAGTATAGGATTTCTGGTATAATAATAACTGACATGGATGACTTTGCAGCTTAATCTCATTTGAGCTTCATAACCAGGCTCTGAGGTCAGTAATAGAGGTATTCTTTCTATCAAAGGTAGCTAGGTAGTGCAGTGGATAGAGCACTGGACCTCAAATCTGGAAGACTTGAATTCTAACACTTAGGAGCTATGTGACCTTGGGCAAATCATTTCACCTCTGCCTTTACAGAGTTTCCTCTTCTGTAAAATGGGGGTGATAGCAGCACCAACCTCATGGTGAATAGAGCACTGGCCCTGGAGTCAGGAGGACCTAAGTTCAGATCCGGCCTCAGACACTTAACACACAACTAGCTGTGTGACCTTGGGCAAGTCACAACCCCAATTGCCCTACCTTCCCCCCTCCAAAAAGCAGGAAAAAAAAAAAAGAATTATTGTGAGCCGCAGGTGAGATAATATTTGTAAAGTGCTCAGGGACAGTGTCTGGGCATTGAGTTGGCAGTTAATAAATGCTTGTTTCCTTTCTTCCATTTTATAGGTGAGGGAACTTAGAAAAGTTAAGGGCCTTGCCCACAATTACACAGCTGGTAAGTGACGGGCAGAATCTTAGGCCACATCTAATACTGAGCACTCACTGTACCTCGCTTGTATATAGGCAGGATCACAATAACTTTGCTGCTTTATGTGTTTACTTTAAATGAAATCAGATGACTTTTGTTTGAAGAATTTCCCAACATTCAGAACATAAATGATTAGGCCAATGATACTTGGTTTATAGCTGCTCTTATTTGTTATTGTTGGCGAGTGGCTGATGTTCTTCATGGCTTAATGGAGAACAGTGTGATGAACAGATTCATCACCATCACCCTGTATCTGCTGTTAGATTCCTCTCTGCCAAAAATGGCATACGTGACCCATAGGCTTGTCACCCGTCACCCCGGGCCTCGGTTTTCCTGTCCATAAACTGACAGATTTGGACTAGATCAAGGCTTCTCAACTTGGGACTCATACACTGTTTTTTATTTTTTTGTTCTGATGACTCTATTGCAGTATAATTGGTTTCCATGGCAATCTTGTGTGTCTCATTTTCTGATGTTAAAAGCAGTCCTCTGAGAAGAGTCCACAGGCTTCAGCAGACTGCCATGGGTGTCTACTGTGTGAGCGAGCACACACACGTGTATGCATACACACACACATACACACAGAGCCTCTGGCTCGATGATCTTTAAAATTTTAAAAGTCTCCTCTAATTCCTACATTCTGTAGTCTGAGATCTCTCCCAGAATAAACAACAACAGCGTCTTCTTTGTTTTGAGGTTCCTTCCAGACTCAGAGAGTCTGTGTTTTAAAATCCCTTCCAGCTCGAACGTTCTTTGTTTTCTAGGGCACTTTCTAGTTAATCAGTTAGTCAACAGGCATTTATTTAGTGCTCACTATGTGCCAAGCACTGTGTGAGGGTGAGGGGTGGAAATAAGTATTTATATGGCATTAAATGCCAGGCACTGTGCTGGGGATTGGTGGGGGCGAGGAGTGAAAATAAGCATTCACATATCACTACTATGTGTGTTAGGCATGGTCCTTGGGGGTAGGGGTGAAAATAAGCATTCGTATACCACCTACTATGTGCCAGGCATGGTGCTTGGGGGTAGGGGTGTAAATAAGCATTCATGTACCACCTACTGTGTGCCAGGCATGGTCCTTGGGGGTAGGGGTGAAAATAAGCATTCATGTACCACCTACTGTGTGCCACGCACTGTGCTAAGCTCATTTGAGAATAAAAATACAGGCAAAAAGAAAGAAAGACAGTCCTTGTCCTCACAGAGCATACATTTTAATGGGAAAAGGCAACACATAAAAAGAAGCTGAGAAGGAGCAGGGGTGGAGGGGGGCGGATAACATGATGGAGTATTTCACATATTATAATTATATGATATATACATATAATATAAAAATAACCAAATTATACTGGAGGGAAATGGAGGGATGACTGTCCTGGACTCTTTTATGTTCTAAGGTCCCTTCCTGTTTTAATATTCTATTTTCCAAGATCCACTTGGAGCTCTGATAGTTCATTTTCTAGAATTCTTTCTAGCTGACATTCTCTGTTTTAAGATCTTTTCCTCCAAGTATTCTGTGATCTGGGATTTGCTCTGTGAAGTTTGGATTCAGTCAAAGGGCCACACTTGGGGACCTAGAGGGCCCCATGTGGCCTCAAGGCTGCAGGTTCCCCGCCCCTGTATGTGTCATGATTCTTGCCTTCTGTTCGATGATCCTTTCCAGTACTAACATCCCTTTTCATAGGACCATAGATTTAGAGCTGGAAAGGCCCTTTGAGGCCTCATTTCACTCCCTTATTTTACAGATAAGGACCTGAGATACAGAGAGGTTATATGACTTGTTCAAGGTCACACAGGTAGTCAAGTTGTAGTTTGTCCTTTGTTCTCATAGAGGACTGTGATACTAAGAAGTTGATACCATGATTTGTAAGTGAATTAGATTTAAGGGAGGCAGGGCTTTGCAAAGTCACCGGCCTCACTTTCTTGTCCAGAACTATCTGGGTCCAGTGGCCAGATACGGATCAGGATGATTGGAGATGGCCCTGATGGTAGGTGACAAATCCAATATGGAAAACCAAGCCTTATGGCCCCAAATTCGATGTTGCATTTCTTCTCTGTTTTCTGTGTCCTAATATTTTCTGTACCAAATTACCTTATGCCTCTTTCATTCTATGTCCGAAGGTACATTCTATCCCTAACACTCTGTGATTCTACAACTCTTTTTTGGAAGCAATTTTACGTGAAGTGTCAGCCTCTATTTTTAGAAGCCATTTTAATGTCATAAATCATGAGGCCCTGGCCTTGCCCTACCCCTACCATGATCATGTCTCCGTTCCTAACACTATGGTTTCTAAGCTTATCTTGGTTCCTCTTACCACTCTAGGCCCTGAGTACCCTTAAGAATTTCTTTCTCCTCCCTCCCATTGCTTTTTTCCTATTCTTGAGTCCCATGCGTAACGTCTCCCCCTTCTTCAGAGACTAAAGGAGTTACTTCTTCCCCATTCATCCTCAGACTATAGGGGCGTATCCCTTGCTCTCTCTTACCCTTCTCTCCCCTCTTCCCATTTGTACAACTTCCCACTGTTATTCCTACCCACAAAAGCTACTGATTTGCTTCTAAGGAAGGGACCAGGAGATTTCATTCGTTAATTCAACTTTTCCACTTTTGTTCCTCCTACTTCTTTGTTTCCCTTAAATCTTTACATTTCAGGTTCCTTTGATCCCTTGATGATGCCTCTTCGTACTTTCCTTTACCCCATAGATCAATTTTCCCCTTTAAAAAAAATGATAACCTATAAAACCTAAGAGAATTCATTTTACTATTTAGTCTTTTCTTGTTAATCAGACTTATTCTCCTTTTTTTGTGCTTCTCTTGGTTGGGGTATTTACAAGTCAATTAATCTGTTCAGCTTCTTTTCATTTATTTTTTTGCAGAAACACTTCCAGTGGCTCTCTTTTTGTTCAGTATTTACTCGTTTTTATTGGTTATTAAGCTCTATTTGGGATAGCTAGGTGGCACATTGGATAGAAAGTTGGATAGAGCACTGGGCCTGGAGTCAGAAAAGCTCATCTTCCTGAGTCCAAATCCAGCCTCAGATACTCTCTAGCTGTGTGACCCTGGGCCAGTCACTTTACCCTGTTTGCCTCAGTTTTCTCATCTGTAAAATGAGCTGGAGAAGGAAATAGAAAACTTCTCCAGTATCTTTGCCAAGAAAACCTCCAATGGAATCAAGAAGAGTTGAACAGCATGGTGGCTCAGTTTTGGAGGATCAGTTACTTGGAGTTGCATTTTGCTAGTTATGACTACTATGATTTTTCTAGAATGTAAAATAATCTCATGTCTCCTGAATTACCTTTACTCATATTTGAAGGTCTTTCTCCTGGTCATTTAGAAAATCTGTTATTTGTTACTGAAATTGTTCAATTGAAAACTGTCCCTTGAAGTCTGAAGAACAAAATTCTTTCTGTTGGTGATCTGTGAATTCTTTTTAAATTCTTAATTAGAGTTCCTGATTTCTGCCCTAAATTCAATTCTATATTCTTGTTTTAAGAGGCTTATTGCTCTTTTGAACTATTTTGAAATCTCTTGTTTTTTCATAATCTCTGGGGAGAGGATTCTCTTTCCTTTGGTAATACTGATTCATTTTTCCTAAATACTATAATATTTGTTTAATGAGCTTTTGATTTCTTTTTGAGGTTTTACTTATTTTTCCTTCTGTCTTTATAATCCCCTGTTGGTTATCTGTTTATAGTTTTTATTCTCTATAATTAACCTTTGGAAATCCTTCTGTTACTACACAGACTCTTGAGATCCGGCTGCTACTGAGTGGTCTCAGCCTCTTCACGTTGAGTCACAGGGTTATTCCTTCCCTGAATGACCTGGAGGCAAAGACTGGTCTCAGCTGGATTTCTGGTCCCCTTTTCCTCAGGCCACATCTTTTGTTCCTCTTTAACCTATGGCTCTGATGGCCTTGTGGCATGTCTTTCATTCTGCTCAAGTTTTCAGTTTTTCCTTCTTCTTCCATTTGAGTTATTGTGCACAATCAGTCCCTGTCACTTATTTTGTGGTTAGAGGGTCAGGGGCAGTTTAGGAAAAATCATTGCTATGGAGGGATCTAGACTGTAGTGGGGAACTTGCTGCCTCAAGGCCGCATGTGACCCTCTAGGTCTTCAAGTGAGGCCCTTTGACTAAATCCTAACAGATTTGTTCTGTGAAGTCAAAGGACCATACTTGAGGACCTAGAGGGCCATATATGACCTTGAAGTCTCAAGTTCCCCACCCTTGTTCTAGACTCCTAATTATGTCCTTACTGGTTGTCCTTACTGGTTAGATGTAGGGGACTGTAAGTATTAAATATTACTGGTGTTGATCCATGAGGTTTTTTACTTTCTGTTGGGGTTCTGTATGCTTCTGGCATTTTGCTATAATTATTCTCTATTTGGCATATAATTCCTTTCTTTTTGGGTCTGGGATTTGAAATAAATTTATAGGAAACAACTCTTATTTTATTTTATTTTTTGGTCTTTTTGGAGGGGGGACGGCAGAGCAATTGAAGTTAAGTGACTTGCCAAGGTCACACAGCTAGTATTAAGTGTCTAAAGTTAGATTTGAACTCAGGTCCTTCTGACTCCAGGGCCGGTGCTCTGTTCACTGCACCATCTAGCTGCCCCTCCAGGAAACAACTCTTTTTCTGTCTTGCTGGTGGCATTAGCCTCTGTCACCTTGTCAATTGTATTGTCAATTGTCATTGAGAGCTTCCAGATGTGCCAAGGAGAGGGCAATGCCTAAGCCTTCACAGGGTAAGCAGGGAGCCCCTGAATTCTATTCTCTTCAGCCAGCTGAAATCCAAATTCATGGATAACAAGAATTAATAACCACATTTCTATGGGACTTCCCTCACAACAACCCCCAGGATTGGTAGGGCAGTCACATCAAGACTGTCACATGAGACAGGACATGGAGGCATAAGAAAACTACGGGGCTTCGTGCCAGAGGTAGAATGCAAGCCCAGGTCTTTGACTCTGGGTTTCTTCAGCAGTGTGAGTGCTCACCCAAGAGTCTCATGCACACATGTCACACAGCAAGCTGAAAACCATGCCAAAGAAGATGCCACTGCCTGCCTTCTAGCATCCCCTTCTGAATTTCTGCCCGGAAGGGAACAGCTGGGATGCTGATGCTGTTAATACCAAGGGCTGGGGTGGGAAGAGAGGAGATTAGCAGCACACTCCCCTAAGGAGACTCCCTCAATCCCAAACATCCCACAGATGAAATCCAAATAAGATGCTTTAGGAACAGGTGCCTGAAGCTGCTGCTGGTTTATTCCACGAGTCACAGAGCTCTTCTGCCTCTGCTTGTCTGCCCAGTGACAGGAAGGACTCCTTGGACCAAGGCATTTCAGCTCTTAAGTTAGGTTAAACGGGGACAGATTTAAGCTTAAGGTAAGGAAGCACTGCCAATCAGTTATGGCTGCCTTGAGTGGGAATAAATGAGCTCCCCATCACCAGAAGGGTTCAAGAAGAAGCTGAAGGACCCTTGGCCATAGATGGAACAGACAGGGTTCTTTCACTGGGTAGAAGGTTCAGATACACTGTAGGAAGAAGCCCTAGAGGTCATCCAGGCCAGCCTTTATCCAAGCAACAGAGACTTTCACAACATCCCAGAAAGTTCTGCTTAAAGTATCCAGTGATGGGAGCTTACTACCTGCTGAGGCAGCCACTTTACCTACAGATAGCTGTGCCTCCTAGGAAGTCTCTTTTCATGTGAATTCTCAGGCTGCTCTTCCATCTCTTATCCCTAGGCCTTCTAGGATCCACCTCTTCTACTCCTGATTCTAGGACTCAAGTCTTACTACTTCACGTCCTGGCCTCTTTGCCCATCTTGGAAATCCCAGTCCTTCCTTCTGTAAATTATTTCCCCTTTTCTCCTGTATATAGCTTGCTTTATATGTATTTGTTTGCATATTATCTCTCTCATTAGATTATAAGGTCCTTGAAGGCAGGGATGTCTTTTGCCTCTTCTTGTGTCCTGCTTAACACAGTGCCTGGCACTTAGTAGGGAAAAGCTAGCCTAGACTACAAGGCAGGAGCCTAGGTAATATTTCTCCCATCACATACACTAAGGTAGAATGAGAGGGATTCTCCCTAACACTTTTAAACCTAGCATTGTTGTTGTTTGGCCTTCCTTCTTGAATAGGACCAATGGCATCAGGAGGGTGATGTCTTGACTTGCAAGTGAATTGGATTTAAGCGAGGCAGAGCTGTGCAAAGTCACTAGCTTCACTTTCTTCCTTCTAAAAATGAGACCCAGGAAACTCAGAGTTTCCTGCCTCCTACAGCAGATTACTGAATGAGGTTATGATTTCTAAAAGCTTTTTTAACACATGAATTATCAAGATACATTTTTGTACTAAGTCTACTGGGGAAGAAGTGAAGAGTCAAGAGGGTTCAATTCTGGTCTTGGTTCCAGGATTCACTTTCAAGATGACCTTGGGTTTGTCACTTAATTTGTTAGTTTAACTCTGTGAAAAGTGACAATAGAATGTGACTCATAATTACATCATAGAAAGAGAAGAATTGGAGAGATGATTTGGTGTGATGGAAAGAGTGGTAGACTGGATTGGGAAATCTGGAATAGATAAAGGCAGAGATGGAAGTCTTACTAAATTTGTAGATGACCCCAAACCTGGAAAGAATTGCTAAGATGCTAGATGACAGGATTCAAAAGGATCTTAACAGGAGAGAAGGATGGGCTTAATCTAAAGGAATTCTAATTTTATAAGGATAAATGTAAGATCATATCTGGGTTCAAAAAATCAATTGTACAAGGGCAGAATGCAGGAGTTAACATTTAAACAACAGTTTTTATGGAAGAGATCTGGGGGTTTCAGTGGACTTCGAGTTCCATATGGGTCAGTAGTGTATTGTGGCAGCCAAAAAAGCTAATGTGACTTTCATATGCCTAAAGGAACTCATGTGGGGACAGTCTGAAGCAGCCTGAACTTGCAAGCACCAGTTGTTGAATTTTCACTATGAACATTTTAAACTAAAAAATCAGCAAATATAATAATTCAGGGTTTGTTGTTGTCTAGACTTAAGAAAGTGATGGGGAAAATCTTAATAATCCAGATTAAACTTTAAAGTGTTTTTGTGTGTATATGTATTTTTGAGAGCACATTTATGGCATTCTTGTACCATATCCTGGTTGTACAATATTTGGTATGTTATGTTCAGTTCTTGGCATCATCACATTTTAGGAAGGCCGTTAACAAGCTTGAGTTTGTCCAGGTGGAGGAACAGGAAATCATGACATAGATACATCATTCAAAGGAAAAGGGACGTTGATCATGGAGAAGAGAAGCCTCAAGGGGGCCAAGCTACATGTCTCCATATATTTAGAGGGCTGTCACGGAGAAGAGGGATTAGATTCATTCTTCTTGGGCCTGGAAGGAAGAACTAGGAGCATCACATGTCCATGTGTGTATTTGTATGAATATATATGCACATACATGCATGTTGTATAGATATATGCATATAAATGCACAATATGCCTTATGCATATGTATTGTGTTCCATGCATGTGTTATACATGTGTAGAAATACATGCAGTGTAAAACAATTATTTTGTGTGAACATATATGCATGGTGTACCCTGTGTGTATGTATGTGTGTAGATTTACATGCACATATTTAAAAATATACGTGTGGTTGCTACATCATGTGTGTTCATATATATGCGTGTGTGCACACACACGTTTCCTTAAACACTGAAGGGAACAGCAGCTGCATCTGAACTTCCTTCTAAAGTTTTGCCACTTAAATGAATCTTCAGCCTTTTTTGGGATGGCAGGGGGCCTGGCTCTTTCCCATTCCTGATGCCAAAGGGCATGCATGGTTAGGTTGATGGAGTTACAGCATGACTGGTCTCCTTAAAATGAGGCCGACTAGGAACACAGCCAGGCCACCAGAGCTACCTGCCTGGGTGTCATCTGCCAAGGGAGAGGGCATTTGGACAAGCCCAATCAGCACGGCTCCCCCAGGAGCCATGTGGGGCTTTGGGAAAAGCAGTGGACTTGGAGATGATGCCTCAGTGGCCTCCTCTTTAAAGAAAGGAGGTGGGACTCAGACACTCTCTAGATTCCCGTCCCTTTCTATTTTTATTTTATTTTATTGTTTGGAGGGGGGAAGGCAAGGCAGTTGGGATAAAATGACTTGTCCAAGGTCACACAGCTAGTTAAGTGTCACGTGTCTGAGTTCAGATTTGAACTCAGGTCAGTACTCTCTATCCACAGCACCACCTGGCTACCCCAAGTCATTTGATTTTAAGCAAAGTCGTTTAAATGCTCTTGAGTTTCAGGTTTCCTGTTACCTCCAGTATCACATAGAAAATCCTGCTTGGCATTTTAAGCATTTCCCAGCCCTGTCCATTCCTGTTTTTCCAGTCTTATAATTTACTCCCTTTACTCTGTTCTCTGGTGCACTGGCCTACTCATTGTTCTTTGCCCATGAGTCTCCATCTCCAGATTCCATCATGTCTGCCCTCC
>JAQQSW010004364.1:0-14456 GCA_028646575.1 Pseudocheirus occidentalis
CAAAAAGGGGAGAAAATTTGTAACTCAAAACCTTGTGGAAATGAATGATGTAACTAAGAAAATAAATTAAAATAAAAAAAGACTATAATTGTCTCATAGAAGGAATTTCATAGGATCCTTTATATTTTTTTGTAGTTTATATAATACTAGAGCTAATTATTAGTTGAATTTTTGATAGCATTCATAAGTAAATCCATCCGATTCTGTTTGTTCCCTCTTGGAGTTGATTTATGGCTTGTTCAATTACTTATTTAAAGATTTCATTATTTAAATTATCTATTTCTCATGCTTCTAATCTGGAAATTGTTTATATTTTTGTAAATATTTATCCATTTTGTATGTTATAAAATAGTATCAATAATTTGACAACAAAATTGGCACTATTAGTTCCTAACCATTAGTTATACACAATAATTTCCTTTTTTTCATTTAATATGAATTCTCCTTTTTCATTTTTTTCTATTGGTAATTTTGTTTACTATATTTTTAAATATCGGATTAGCTAATGTTTTATTAGTTTTATTTAAAAAAATAAAAACAACTCCTAGTTTTATTAAGCAATTTGAGAAGTCTTTTTTGCTTTCAATTTTGTTATTACTTATTTGATTTTCACAGTTTTTATTTTTGCAGTTAGGTTTTTGGGATGTTACAGTTCTAATTTTTTTATTGTTGTTGCATATCCAAATGTATTGGTCTGTTCTTTCTTTTGTTGGTGAAATTATTTACATAAATAAAAATCCGCTTAGGATTGTTTTGGCTATACCCCAAAAGTTTGACATATTGTCTTATTGCTGCCATTAAAAAAAATTAAATTGTCTGTTACTTCTATAGCTTGTTCTTTGCAGTCTTTTGGGTTACATTATTTATTGTCTTTTTTCCCCAAAAGGCTCAATATTAATCTTTTAATAATCAAAAAATATATAGTAGAAGAAAACAGGGAAGTTTAAAGACAGCAGTAAAGAGCAAAGCGCACAATTTTCCTTAGGATAACCTTGGTGAATATTTTATTTTTTTGAATCTTCAAATTTAGTTACATTTTGATCCCTTCAGCAAAATCCCTTGACAAAGGTTTTGAAATAGTTCAAATATGTCTTTTTTCCTTCAGTTCCAAATTCTTCCCCTTCCCCTAGCCCTCTCCCATCTATTGAGACAAGGCAATAAACACAATGCCCATTACACATTGGAAGTCATGCAAAAGATATTTCTGCTTTGGTTATGTTCCAGAGAAAGAAAAAAAAAACAGAAATAGAGGAAAGAGAAAAAATATACATATATCTATTTCAACCTATACTTTTTTTTGTCCCTAAGCTCTTTATTCTTTTTTTAAATAGTATTTTATTTTTTCCAATTAAATGTAAAGACAGTTTTCAACATTCATTTTTGAGTTGTGAATATTTTTTCCCTCCCTCTTTTCAATCCTCCCTCCCCAAGACAGTAAGCAATCTGATATAAGTTATACATGCACAATCATGTGAACTTATTTCAACATTAGTCATGTTGTGAAAGAAGAAACAGAATAAAAGGGGGAAGCCACCAAAAAAACCACCCAAAAAAGTGAAAACAGTATGCTTTGATTTGCATTCAGACTCCATAGTTCTTTCTCTGGACTTGGAGAGCATTTTCCATCATGAGCCTTTTGGAATTGTCTTAGATTGGAATTGTCTGTTGCTGAGAAGAGCTAAGTCAGTCATTGTTGACCATCGCACAACTTTTCTGTTACTGTCTACAATGTTCTTCTAGTTCTGCTCGCTTCACTTAGCATCAGTTCATATATCAGGAGTGGGGAACCTGTGGCCTGGAGGCCATGTGTACTTCTGGGGCCTTGGGTGTGGCTTTTTGACTGAGTCCAAGTATTACAGAACAAATTCTTTTATTAAAGGGATTTGTTTTGTAAAGTTTGAATTCAGTCAAAGGACCACACTTTACTATAGTCATTTACTATTGTGTCTTGTGTACCTAATCTACTCCACTGATCCACCATTCTGTTTCTTAACCAGCACCAAATAGTTTAGAGGATTACTGCTTTATAATATAGTTTTAGATCTGGTAGGGCCAGACCACCTTCCTTTATATTTTTTCATTAATTCCCTTGATATTCTTAATCTTTTGTTCTTTTGGATTAATTTTGTTATTATTTTTTCTAGGTCTTTAAAATGATTTTTGGTAGTTTCATTGGTATGGCACTGAATAAATAAACTAATTTAGGTAGAATTTTAATTTTTATTATATTAGCTCAGCCTATCCAAGAGCAATTGATATTTTTCTAATTGATTAGATCTGACTTAATTTGTGTGAAAAAGTATTTTGTAATTGTGTTAACATAGTTCCTGGGTTTGTCTTGCCAAGTAGACTCCCAAATATTTTATATTGTCTACAGTTATTTTAAATGGAATTTCTCTCTCTCTCTCTCTCCCTCTCTGTCTCTGTCTCTGTCTCTCTCTATCTCTCTCGATGGGGGAAAGGCGGGGCAATTGGGGTTAAGTGACTTGCCTAAGGTCACATGGCTAGTGTTACGTGTCTGAGGCAGGATTTGAACTCAGATCCTCCTGACTCCAGGGCTGGTACTTTATTCACTGTGCCACCTAGCCACCCCTCTTTCTATTTCTTGCTGTTGGACTTTGGTGGTAATATATAGAAATGCTGTTGATGTATATGGGTTTATTTTATGTTTTGTGACTTTGCTAAAGTTGTTAATTATTTCAAGTAGTTTTTTAGTTGATTCTGTGAGATTTTTTAAGTATACTAAGTATACCATCATATTATCTACAAACACTGATAGTTTTGTTTCCTTATTGCCCAGTCTAATTCCTTCAATTTCTTTTTCTTCTTTCATTGCTAAAGTTAACATTTCTAGTATAATATTGAATAATAGTAGTGATAATGGACATCCTTATTTCATTCATTTTTTTTTTCTTTTTGGAGGGCAGTTGGGGTTAAGTGACTTGCCCAAGGTCACATGGCTAGTTTTTGTGTTAAGTGTCTGAGGCCAGATTTGAACTCAGGTCCTCCTGACTCCAGGGCCAGTGCCCTATTCACTGTGCCACCTAGCTGCCCCATCCTTGTTTCATTCTTGATCTTATTGGGATGGCTTCTAGTTTATTCCTATTATAGATAATGTTTACTGATGGCTTTAGATAGATAGTAGTTATCATTTTAAGGAAAGTTTCATTTATTCTTATATTCTCTAATTTTTTAGTAGGAATGAGTGCTATAATTTGTCAAAAGGTTTTTCTGCATCCATTAAGATAATTATATGATTTCTGTTGCTTTTGTTATTGATATGGTCAATTATGCTAATAGTTTTCCTAATATTGAACCAACTCTGCATCCCTGATATAAATCTCACCTGGTCATAATCTTGGTGATAAATTGTTGTAATCTCTTTGCTAATATTTTATTTAAAATTTTTGTATCAATATTCATTAGGGAAATTGGTCTATAATTTGCTTTCTCTGTTGCGACTCTTCTTGATTTAGGTATCAGCACCATATTTATGTTATAAAAAGAATTTGGTAGAACTCTTTGCCTGTTTTTCCAAATAGTTTATATAGTATTGGAATTAATTTTTCTTTAAATGTTTGGTAGAATTCACTTGTAAATTCATCTGACTGGAGATTTTTTTCTTAGGGAGTTCATTGATGGTTTGTTCAGTTTCTTATACTAAAATGAGCTTAAGTATTTTGATTTCTCTCCTGCTAATCTGGGCAATTTATATTTTTGTAAATATTTATCTATTTCACTTATATTGTCAGATTTATTGGCATACAGTTGAACAAAATAGTTAAAAAATTATTATTTTAATTTCTCTTCATTGGTGGTTAATTTACACTTTTCATTTTTGATACTAGTCATTTGGTTTTCTTCTTTCTTTTTTTTAAAATCAAATTAACCAAAGGTTTGTCTATTTTATTTTTTAAATGAGCTCTCAGTTTTATTTATTAGCTCAATAGTTTTCTTTTGATTTTATTAATCTCTCCTTTGATTTTCAGAAATTCTAGCATTTTGATATGCTAGAATTTGACATAAGATTTACCCTAAGTACTGCTTTGGCTGCATCTAATAATTTTGGTATATTGTGTCATTATTGTTATTCTCTTTGATGAAATTATTGATTGTTTTTATGATTTGTTATTTGTTATTTGGCCCACTCTTACTTTAGCATTAGATTATTTACTTTCCAATTAACTTTTAATCTATCTTCCATTTTGCTTTTTTTTTTTTGGAGGGGGGAAGGCAGGGCAATTGGGGTTAAGTGACTTGCCCAAGGTCAGACAGCTAGTAAATGTTAAGTGTCTGAGGACAGATTTGTACTCAGATCCTCCTGACTCCAAGGCCAGTGCTCTATTCACTGTGCCACCTAGCTGCCCCTTGATCTATTTTTCAATGGCCCTTTATTACACATAAATTTTACTGCATCATGATCTGAAGTGTATGTATTTAATATTTCTGCCTTTCTGCATTTGAATGTGAGGTTTTTATGCCCTAATATATGGTCAGTTTTTGTACTGGTGCCATGTACCACTGAGAAAAGGATATACTCCTTTCTATCCCTATTCAATTTTCTCCAGAGGTGTATCATATCTAACTTTTCTAAAATTCTCTTTACCTCCTTAACTTCTCTCTTTTTTTGTTTTGTGATTAGATTTTTATCTAGTTCTGAAAGGGCAAGATTGAGGTCCCCAAATAGTATAGTTTTGCTGTCTGTTTCTTCTTATAATTCCCTTAATTTCCCTTCTAAAAATTCAGATGCTATACTATTTGGTATGTATATGTCTAGTATTGATATTGCTTCATTGTCTATGGTACCATTAAACAAGATGTAATTTCCTTCCTTGTTCTTTTAATTAGATTCATTTTTGTTTTGGCTTTGTCTGAGATCAGGATTGCCATGCCTGCTTTTTTTTTTTAAATTCAGCTGAAGCATAATATATTGTGCTCCAGCCTTTTACCTTTACTCTGTTTCTTGTAAACAACAAATCTACTCTTCTACCCCTTTCTGTTTTATGGGACAGTTCACCCCATTCACATTCAGTTATGATTACCAACTGTGTATTTCTCTTCATCATATTTTACCCCTATTTATAATTTTCTCTTTCTCCTTTCACCCTCTCCTGCCTCTCTAGTGTTTTGATTCTATCCGCTGCCTCCCTCAATCTGCCCTCCCTTTTATTACCGTCCCCCTTTTCTCCTTTCCCTTCTAATTTTCTGTAGGGTAAAATAGATTACTGTACCCAACTGAGTGTGTATGTTATTCCCTCTTTGAGCCAAATCCAATGAAATTAAGGTTCAAATAATGCTTATCCCCTCCCATCTTTCCCTTTCCTGTAAGTGGTCTTTCATGACTCCTTTTGTGCTATAATTTACCCTATTCTGTTTCTCCCTTTCCTTTTCTCCCAGTAGAATCTTTTTTTCACTCCTTTTTTTTATCATCACATCAAAGTCAACTTAACATATTTCACAGCATAATTGTCGCAGATTTTGTGACAAATTTTTCTTTGCCAAAAGTGGGGTGTAACCATTATGAAGCTTTTAAAAACTGTGTTGGTATTACATGAAAATCATTTATTATAAAGCTGTCTTTGGTGCAAGATTAGGATGCATGAAGTACACATTAAAGTAAATAGATGCACATCATTTCTTTGTGACAGTTTAGCAAACATTTTTCTGCTCTTAAAAATAAAGTTAACACAGTTGTTATTGATTTGTGTATTATAGTTGAAATATGACATTTGAGAAAATTTTCTACAGTGTTGCGAAGTATGGACTTAAAAAATTTAATCTTCTATGTCCAAAGATTCTACATCACTATCATTGGTTTCATTACCTGATGCGTAGTCTTCAGAACCACTAATACCAACTGTGTTTATTTTTGCTCTGTCACAGTGTGCCATCTTCAGATCCATATAGTACATTTGAAATTCCCATCTTTTTGAAACTTTTGATGATTGTTTTGTGTTATATAAGGTCCCAATTCTTAATTACCCACATGCATATGAGTTCTGAGTTCCAAGTTCCAGTGGGTGATCCAGGATGGTGCTCACCACTCATCATTCACTCATTGTAGAAATAGTGCCAGTGGTCTTTAACTGGTTTGTTTACACCTAGACAATGAGGTGAGCTGAGAATTCCAGGTTCATGACTCTCAATGTGTTAAGAGATAAATGCGTATCCATATGTTTATATAATCCTACTAAAGCTGACCCCAGCCCCACTCACAGGCCCCACTAAATAGCAGGCCCACTGTACCTACCTATATACCCCCAACCTGGGCAATATCCTAACTTCTTCATATATGCCTCACTGCTCACTAGAACAGGTGTGTCCATGAACTCATAGTTCTCACAGAACAGCAGGCATGTCCACATGAAGAGAACCCAGCTACTGCCTCTACCTAGCAACTACCCCCAGACTCATTCCACATATTTGAACAGGTGTGTTCTTGTATTCAATCACAATCAAATCATCCATTTAGCCCAAGACAGAACCACAATAGCTAGCCAATTGGAGAATAGCATGACCAGAGTGTTTAACCACTGAACCATAGATGGGACCCCTCCTCCATTACCTAACCCCTTAACAAATTCTTCCTGCCTTTTTAATATTAATCATATTCCTATATTCTATGTAAATTTTGATTGTGTAATCAACATCTTTACCCTATAAAAATCCATCTTGCTTTCTCTGAAGTTGCTGGTTCCTCTTGGAACTTAGCCTGCTTCATGAGAGGTGTCAATCTCAATAAATGCCTATACTTGCATTAGAGGTGGTCTGACTCAATTCTATGGGATGGTTCTACCATAACACATCATAAAACTACAACAAATTTTTGGGTGGGCAGAGCCCCACCACAACAATGTTACTGGTGAATACCTTGCTACTCTGTTTAGCTTTTAAGCAGTGTGAGGAGCAGAATTATGCCATACAATGATTGCATGATGAAAGGTTATAAACCAATTTTTGGACTGAAAAATCAGGGCACAATGATTATGTAGTAAAATATGGTACATTCAACTTATACCTCTTCTAACTGCCCTAATAGAGATACAATTCTTAAGGGTTACAAGTATCGTCTTCCCATGTTGGGATGTAAAAAGTATAATTTCCCTGTTTACATTTTAATGCTTATCTTAAGTC
Organism: Pseudocheirus occidentalis; assembly: GCA_028646575.1. Lineage (NCBI taxonomy): Eukaryota > Metazoa > Chordata > Mammalia > Diprotodontia > Pseudocheiridae > Pseudocheirus > Pseudocheirus occidentalis. Next base: position 7,135 of record JAQQSW010004364.1, read on the forward strand.
TTGTATTTGGAGATCAAATTTTCCGTTCAACTCTGGTTTTTTTCATCAGGAAAGTTTGAAAGTCCCCTTTTTTATTAAATATTCATCTTTTACCCTGGAAGATTATGCTAAGTTTTGCTGGGTAGTTGATTCTTGTTTGTAATCCAAGGCTCCTTGGCCTTCCAAAATATCATATTCCAAGCTCCTCAATCTTTAAATGTAAAAACTGCTAACTCCTGTGTAATCCTGACTGTGGTTTCTTGATATTTGAATTGTTTCTTTCTGGCTGCTTGCAGTATTTTCTCTTTGATTTGAACATTTTGGAATTTTGCTACAATATTCTTTGGAGTCTTCATTTTGGGATCCCTTTCAAGAGGTGATCAGTGGATTCTTTCAATTAATATTTTACCCTCTGATTGTAGAATGACAGGGGAGTTTTCCTTGATAATTTCTTGAAAGATACTGTCCAGGGGTCTTTATTGATCATGGCTTTCATGTAGTCCAATAATTCTTAATTTATCTCTACTCAATCTATTTTCCAGGTCATTTGCTTTTCCAATGAGGTATTTTACATTTTCTTCTATTTTTTTCATTCTTTTGATTTTATTTGACTGACCGTTGGTATCTCAGAATCATTAGCTTCTACTTGCCCAAATTTAAAAATTTATTTATTTACTTTTAGTTTGCAGCATTCAATGCCATAATCCCTTAAGTTCCAAATTTTTCCTCCTCCCTCTACTCCCCCATCCCCACCATGGCAACATGCTATCCAATATAGGTTCTACAAATACCTTCACATTACACGTTAGTCAAGTTGTCAAGAAGAATTATAACCAATGGCATGAATAAGAGAAAGAAGGAACAAAATAAAACAAAACACAAGAGAAAGAGAGAGAGCAAGTAGTTTGCTTCAGTCTGCATTACAATTGTGTAGTTCTTTCTCTGGATGTGGACAGCCTTTTCCATCATGAGTCTTTTGGAGTTGTCTTATAACCTTGCATTGCTGAGAGGAGCCCAGTCTATCAAAGTTAATCATCACAGATATGATGTGTCTGTAATGTGTACAAAGTTCTCCTTGTTCCGCTCTCTTCACTCAGCATCAGTCTATATAAGTCTCTCCAGGTTATTATGAAGTCCATCTGCTCTTCATTTTTCATAGCATATTAGTATTCCATTACATTCATATACCACAACTTGTTTAGCCATTCCCCAATTGATGGGCATCCCCTTGATTTCCAATTCTTTGCCACCACAAAAAGAGCTGCTATAAATATTTTTGTACATATGGGACCTCCTCCCATTTGTATGATCTCCTTGAGAAACAGTCCTAGAAGTGGTATTGCTGGGTCCAAGGGTATGGACATTTTTATAACCCTTTGGGCATAGTTCCAACTTACTCTCCAGAATGATTAGATCACTTCACAACTCTACCAACAATGCATCAGTGTTCCAGTGTTTCCACAGCCTCTTCACTATTTATCATTTTTCTATTTTATCATCTTAGTCCATCTGACCAGTGAGATGTAGTATCTCAGAGTTATTTTGATTTGCATTTCTCTAATCAATAGTGATTTAGAGCATTTTTTTCATATACTTATAGATATCTTTAATTTCTTCCTTTGAAAACTGCCTTTTCAGATCCTTTGACCATTTGTTAAATGGGGAATGACTGGTATCCTTATAAATTTGATTCAGTTCTTTGTATATTTTAGAAATGAGGCCTTTATCAGAGACACTGATTATAAAAATTCTTTCCCAATTCTAATTTTTAAGGAATTACTTGCTTCGGTTAGCTTTTGTACTTCTTTTTCCATTTGGCCAATTCTACTTTTAAAGGAGTTATTTTCTTTTTTTTTTAATTTTTAATTTTTTTTTTGCTTTTTGAAGGGGGGAAGGCAGGGCTATTGGGGTTAAGTGACTTGCCCAAGGTCACATGGCTAGTTATGTGTGTGTGTGTGTGTGTGTGTGTGTGTGTGTATGTGTTAAGTGTCTGAGGCCTGGATTTGAACTCAGGTCCTCCTGACTCCAGGGCCTGTGCTCTATTCACTGTGGCTACACCCCCTAGGAGTTATTTTCTTCAGTGAAATTTTTTAATTTAAAAATTTTAAAAACTTATTTATTTTTAGTTTTCAACATTGATTTTTATAAGATTTTGCATTCTAAATGTTTCTCCCTCCCTTCTGTCCAACCTCCCTTCTTCCCATTTCCATTCCCCAAGACAGCATGCAATCTGATATAGGTTACACATGTACAGTCGTATTAAACATATTTCTATATTAGTTGTGTTGTGAAAGAAGAATCAGAACAAAAGGGAAAAACCACAAGAAAGGGAAAAAAATGGAAAATAGGATGGTTCAATCTGCATTCAGACTCCACAGTTCTTTTTCTGGACGTCAACAGCATTTTCCATAATGAATCTTTGGAATTGTCTTGTATTGCTGAGAAGAGCTAAGTCAATATCGCAGTTGATCACTGTTACAATGTTGCTGTTACTGTGTTACAATGTTCTCCTGGTTCTACTCACTTCACTCAGCATCAGTTCATGTAAATCTTTCTAGGTTTTTCTGAAATCTGCCTGCTCATCATTTCTTAGGGAACAATAGGATTCCATTACATTCATATACCTCTTGTTTAGCCATTTCCCAATTCTTTGCCACCAAAAAAGGGCTGCTATAAATATTTTTGTACATGTTGATCCTTTCCCCTTTTTTATGATCTCTTTGGAGCACAGACCAAGTAGGGGTATTGGTGGATTAAAGGGTATGCACAGTTTTTTTAGCTTTGGGGGCATAATTCTGAATTGCTCTTCAGAATGGTTGGATCAGTTCACAACTTCACCAACAATGCATTAGTGTTCCAATTTTCCCCATCTTCTCCAGCATTTATCATTTTCCTGTTTTGTCATGTTAGCCAATCTGATAGTTATGTTCTTTTACTTTGTTTACTTTTGTTTGTTTTACTTTGCTTTTTTACTTTGCATTTCTCTAATCAATAGTGATTTAGAGGATTTTTATATGACTATAGACAATTCTATAGGAATTATTTTCTTTGGTCAATTTTTGTGCTTTCTTTTTCAAACTGTTGCCTCTTTTTTTCATAATTCTCTTATAAAACCATCATTTCTTTTCCCAATTTTTCTTCTACCTCTTATTTGATTTTTAAAATCCTTTTTGAGTTCTTCCAAGAAGACTTTGTGAGTTTGAGACCAATTCATATTCTCCTTCGACACTTCACGTATAGATATTTTGACAGTATTGTCAAAGTTTAGATCTTTCCTGTCACAGTAGCTTTCTATGGTCAGGGCTCTTTTTTGTTTTTTGCTCATTTTAAAAACTTGAGCTATTTTCTTGGAGTACAGGGGGCACTGTCCCAAGCTACTTGCACTGGGGACCCCTGGTCACTGGATTTCTGCACAAGGGCTTCTGGGGCTGGCATTTTGCCCACTGTTCTGGGGGGGGTGGTGGCCCAGCTTAGATGTGCCTGTTGTGCCCTGGGTTCTGGAGCTGGCAGTTTTCATGCTGTGTTGGGGCTGGAGGCCTCACAGCTGGCCTGATGTACTACTGGCCTAATGAGTGTCAGTACTGATCTGTGCTGTGGCTAAGAGCCTCCTGCTGGCTTTCCTGGACACTTCCTCTGCTGGACTCTGCTCCCCTTTTCCCCAATAAGACAGACCTTTCCTGAAGTACTATAACTTAAGCTGGAAATTTTTTTCACTCCATCTCTTTTGTGGGTTTTGTCACTCCAGAATCAGTTTAGAGGCTCGATTTAGCATTGTTTCAGAGGTAAACTGGGGAATGCTCAGGCAACTTACTGGCTTCTCTCCTTCTTGGCTTTGCCCTTCTTAACCTGTACTTTGAATCCATAAGTTCTCTGTCTGGAGATGGATAGCATTTTTCATCATGAATGCTTTGTAATTGTGATGCATCATTGCACTGATTAGACTTGCTAAGTCTTTCACAGTTAACTATCTGCAATATTGCTATTACTCTGTAAATTGCTCTTCTAGTTCTCTTCATTTTACTTTGCATCAGTTAATTTAAGTTTTTCTGAGTTTTTTTCTGAAACCATTCCTTCATCATTTATTATGGTACAAAAGTATTTCAGCACATTTAGATACCATAATTTGTTCAGTCATTCCTGAACTGATGGGCATCCCCTCAGTGTCTAATTCTTTGCCACTACAAAAAGGTGATGGAAATGTTTTTATACATGTGGGTCCTTTCTCTTTTTCCTTGATCTCTTTGGAGTATAGGCCTTGTAATGGTATTGTTGTGTTAAAGAAAGGGTATGCACAGTTTAATAGATTTTTGGCATAGCTCCAGATTGCTCTCCGGAATGGTTGGTCTAGTTCACAGCTCTACCAACAATGCATTAGTATTCCAATTTTCCCACATGTCCTTCAGTATTTGTAATTTTCCTCTCTTGTCATCTTAGCTAATCTGATGGATGTGAGGAGGTACCTGAGTCGTTTTAATTTGCATTTTTTAAAATTACTAGTGATTTAGAGCATTTTTGATAGCTTTTATGTCTTCCTCTGAAACTACTTGTTCTTGTCCCTTGACCATTTATTAATTATAGAATCACTCTTATTGTTATAAATGTGGCTCAATTCCCTATATATTTGAGAAATCAGTCCTTTGTCAAAGACACTTGTATCAGAGATTTTCTCTCATTCCCTACTTTTCTTCTAATTTTGGCTGCAGGGGTCTTGTTTGTGCAAAACCTTTTAATTTTATGTAATCAGAATTATCCATTTTATTTCTAGTGAACCTCTCTGTCTCTTTTTTTGTCATGAATTCTCTCCTCTCCAGTAATTTTTTTTCTATACTCCACTAATTTGCTTATGATATAAACCTTTATGTCTAAATCATGCACTGATTTGGAGCTTATTTTGGTAAACAGTATGAGATGTTAGTCTCTACTTAATTTCTTCTGGACTACTTTTCAGTTTTCACAGCAGTTTTTGTTAAGTAGTAAGGTTTTGCCTCAATAGCTGAGATCTTTGGGTGTTTCAAGCTCTAGTTTAATTATTTATTCTCCAATTCAGTTTGAAAGCTTTCTTCAAAAATTTCTGATTAAATTACTCTTTTTATTCAACACTTCTTGTTTTCTGTAATTAATATTATAGTTTTAATGTCCTAGCACATTGTCAATTTTCAAAATGGTGTTACGCTAACCTGAAGAATTTCTATATTGTTTTCTAGTTCCATTAAACAATCACCAAAAAGTTATCATATTTAATGTTTCTAAAATTACATAGTTTTTCACTTCCTTCTTATTAATTTTTAATTACATTTTTGTAGGTATGAAAGGAGGTCCCCAACTTCATAATTTTAGTATAGATTTTCCCTATAATTTGATTAAATTTTTCTTTTAAATAATTAGAAGCTATACCATTGAAGGTACAAATGTCAAAAATTGCTATTATTTCATTGTCAATGGCATCTTTAAACATAATGTACTTTTTCTATTTCTTTCTTTTCATCTGGTCTATTTTTACTGTTGCATTATCTGAAATAAAAAAAAAAACTAACCCTCCTCATTTGATTTCACTAAACACAATAAAATTTTATTCCAGTCTCTCATCTTAACCCTTTGTGTTTCAAGTATAAACCTATAAGCAACATATTGATGGATTCTGCTTTCTAATCAGGTCTGCTACCCTCTTCTATTTTATGGGCCAGTCAATTGGTTTACATTTATGGCCAATGTGGCTAATTGTGCATTTCCTCTATCATATTCTTTTAATACTGTTTTCTCTTTTGTTCTCCCACAAACCTCTTAATCAAAAAAAAGTAGAAAAATGGAAGGAATTAATTAACATTAGAGAGATGACAAGATGAATAATAAACCATTTTCCCTTGACCTATTTTTTAGGTGAGTTGTTTTTGGTAGTAGATACCTCACATATTCTTATTTTTTTTCTCTCAGTATTTTGAGTTTGTTCTAATATCTCTTGTTGCCTCAGGAAGTCATTGTGTTCTTTTTGCTCCATTCTAATTTTCAGAGAGTTTTCTACTTTGGCAAAATTTCTTACCTTTTATTATAAATGATTTATTCTCCTTCTAATTCTTTCCTCCTAAGTTCTCTTGTTTCATATCTTTTACATAGTCTTATGTTATTATGACTAAGCCATTTTATCCCCCGAGGTTCTGCTTTTAGTTCTTATGGACTTATTCTCTTTTTCTGGGTTTATCTCTTCAGAATCACTTGACTTGTATTTCTTTGTAGGGTTTTGTGTCTCCTGACTACTTATATCATAGCTTCAGTTCCTGATTTGGGACTTTGTGCCAAGGACAGATCCCATCCTTTTCCAAAGTCTTGAATGGGATAGTAAGTTCCAATTTGTTCATAATAGCTATTTTCTGGATTCTTGACACTGACTTCCACCTCCCCTGCTATATCTATGCTTAGAGTACTGACAGATTTTAGTGTCCTTGGTCAAAGCTCTCTGTTTTTCTTGTCCTCCTTCAGTGTTCCTGTTTGGCATTATCTTCTGCCCTCCTGCCCATGTCCTTTGTTGGAATGCTACATCTTCCATCCTTCTAGGACATTTCCAGTTGGGGTGCTATCACCAGCTTCTTGCCTTTCTGGGGCTTTCCTTATCAGTAGACTACTATAAGCTTCCATGCCCTTGTCCCTTCCCTGGTTAGGGTAATGTGGAGGCCTTCTTTCTCTTAAAGATTGCCAGTCAGCTTAGTTTGCCTGTGTTCTTGATGACTTTTCTGGCAAGAGTCTCTACTTTCAGCACCTACAACTTCTGGTTGTCTTTCTGTGTGGATGTGGGCTGACTGGAGGAGTTTGCTGGATCTTTTACTTGGGATTTTGTGGTCATTGTTTAATATAGTGTACCATGTGGGTTAGTACTGACTTTAAGGAAGATACTGCTTTAGTCTCCTACAGAAGAGCCCTGGGCTCCTTTGTAACCTTTTGTGTGACTATCTTAACTGAAGTCATACCATATAATTTTGCTTTTCTGCTTTTTTTGGAGGGGGGAAGGTAGGGCAATTGGGGTTAAGTGACTTGCCTAAGATCATACAGCTAGTTTGTGTGTGTGTGTGTGTGTGTGTGTGTGTGTGTGTGTGTGTGTGAAGCGTCTGAGGCCAGATTCAAACTCAGGTCTTCCTGACTCCAGGGCCAGCGCTCTATTCACTGTGCCACCTAACCACCCCAACTATATACTTTTTTAAAAATATTTTTTTATTTGTTTTCTTGTTTACATCATTCATTTCCATGACATTTTTGAATTACAAATTTTCTCCCCATCTTTCCCCTGCCCCAATACTAAAACAGCAATCCCACTGTAAAGCCCCTCCCCTACTCTGCTCTCTTACTTTCTGGTA
>JAQQSW010004365.1:0-14456 GCA_028646575.1 Pseudocheirus occidentalis
TATTTTCTTGTATCATTCTCATTTCTCTTCCCAATTTTTCCTCTGCTTCTCTTACTTGATTTTCAAAATCCTTCTTGAGCTCCTCCATGGCCTGTAATCAGTTCATATTTTTCTTGGAAGCTTTTGATGCAGGAGTTTTGACTTTGTTGTCTTCTCCTGGTTCCATGTTTTGTCCCCCAAAAAGAATTCTATCGTCTGATTATGCTTCCTCTGCTTGCCAGCCATTAACTTGACTTTTCAGCTCTTTGCCACAGTAAAACTGCTTCCAGAGTGTAGATAACTGTGTCCCAAATTGCTAGAGTTTTCACAGTTATCAGAGGTCTGAGGAGAGAGTCCTCTCTATAGCCATCACAAGCTCTGAAACACTTGCCACACACCCCAGGACCACCACCCAAGACTGTGACCCAGATCCAAGCACGTCAAAGCAAGAATGATAACCCCCTGAATGGCAGATTGGTATCCCTACAATCTGCAGGCCAGGAGCTCCAGAGGCAGCCACTTGGCAGCAGCTGTAGCCATCATGCCTCTGCTACCTCTCACCCAAGGGGCAGTTGCCAGACCTTGCTCTTCTGTCACCCAGTTCCAACAGAGTTCCCAACTGACCTTTTTACCTTCTCTTTGGTGTTGATGTGTTGAGAAGTCTGGACACCACTACAGCTGCTGGTGATTCACTCTTCTGAAGTCTGCTCCTGGTCATCTGTGCCACTAGTCAGGGCCGCCCCAGGCTAAAGTGGGATTGCGTGTTTTATTATTTCTTGATCCCTTACAACTTTGCTGCTCCTTGCCCAATTCTGATTTTCAAGGAATCATTTTCTTCCTTAAGGTTCTGGATCTCCTTTTCTAATTGATTGACTTTATTACCATAATCTTGTTTCTTGGATTGTTCTTTTGTTGTTGTTGTTGTTCTTCCTCAATCTCTCTTATTTAATTTAATTTAATTTTTATTTATTTCATTTGATTTTTAAAGTTCTTTTACGAATTCTTTATGGGCAGGTAACTATTTGATATTACTCTTTGGGGTAGAAGAGGGTTTTTTTTGCTTCAGGATCTTCCTCTGAATATAAATCCCAGTCTTCTCTATTCCCATTATAACACCCTGGTGGAATTATTTCTCCTTTGCATTTTTTTAAATTTGTAGTAGATCAGTTTTTCTAATCATCTATAGTCCTGGGGTATGGGGATGGTGCCTCTGGCCTCAGATTCTCCTTCAGTTCTTCCCTCTGACGTGGAACTATAAGCAAGACTTACAGCCTCCTGTAAGGGCTCACATATCCTTGACCCATTGCTTCTGTACTCACTGGGTGTGTTCCAATTCCTTCTTGCCCTAGCTGCATCCCTGTAGCAAAGCTAGATGTGGCCCTCAGGCCCAGATGCCCAACTCCTCTCATATATGGGGAAAGGGGGTGGGGAAGGACTGGAGGGGAGAGGAGGGTTAAGAGTTCCTGTGGCTGGGGTGGAGGCAGCCTATCAACACAGCTCACCCCAAGGCTTGAGGCTTGTTGTTTAAGCAGTCCCTAGCTTGAAGGTGTTTACTGTTCACAGGAACCAAACTTCATCTTGAGATTTTCCTTCAGATTTTCTCCAATTGTCCCAGTAGGACCACTATTCTGTACCTACTCTTATTTATTTTTAACATTCAATATTTTCCCCAAGGCAAACATCTTTTATAGGGGAAAATCTTAAGAGCTTGGAATTTTCTGACCTACTCCACCACCTTCCCAGAATCCTCTCCCTCTCTTTTTCAATCTTTTTATTCTTGACTTTTCTGCAGATTTTGGTATTCTCAGTCACCATTTTCTCCTTGATAACTCATCTTTCTAGGTTTTTGCAAAGCTCTTCTTTCCATATGTCTAATACATATGAATAATAATTCTCAATTTCTTCTACTAGATCTTCATCCAGGTCATACCCATTTACCACTGGTGTCCCTCAAGTTTCTGTCCTGGGTCCTCGCTCTTCCCCATAAATTCAATTATTATCTCTTTCCCATAAATTCAATTATTATCTCTATGCATATGACTCTCACATCTATTTATCCAACCCTAACCTCTTTTCTGACCTCTAGTCTTGAATCTCCATGCCTTTCTTGAATATTTTGTATATCCTATATGCATCCAATGGTCAACATGTCAAAAATTCCTACACTTTACTTCATTCCATATACTCTATGATCCACTTACCGTGGTCTCCTTTACTGTATCTTGCACCAGAAAATCCACCTTCTGACTGGCATTTTCACTGGCTGTCCTCTATGACTGGAATGCATTCTCTATTCATTTCCAAAGCTTTACCTTTTTTTGTTTTCAGAATGCTTACCACGGTTCTGGCATACAGCAAGCACTTAATAAATGCTTGTTAACTGAGTGATTGGGTTAGCACAAGCAGATTTTTTAAATTTAAAATTTCAGATTTGTTTTGTTATAATGATGACAATGCTACTATTATTTCACGATTTACTAAAAAAAAAAAAGAAAGCACCTTTCTCATTGGCCTTCGAATTAATAGGGTCATTGTTTAGAGAGAAAATCAACAATTTAGTTAAGTTTAAGACAGCAAGTGATCATTCAACAAATCTGAAAGCAAAACTTAGGAAGGTGGAATATGTACATTTAAATTCTTTAGTTATTACCACTGTACCTTGTAAGAATGTAAGGTGAAAATGAAGCTGGATTATCCTGCTCTGAGAACAATGGCATGGATCCTCCCATTATCCACATACGGAAATATAAAGTCACGATCACCTTTGGGAGGAAAGAAATTTGATTGTATTAGGCTACTGAAGCATCTTTCTTCAAAGTACTTCAAGAATGTTTACAGATACATATTTTTAAGTTTTATAAGCAATTCTTACAAGAAAGTACAAGTCCAAATATTAAAAATCAGTTGAAAGAGCATAATGGCAAAGAAGAGCAGCACGGGATGCAGTCACAAGAGCCAAAGAAAAACAGCATTCGAGACCTTTTTTCAGACAGATTTCAGATAATTTCCCATAACATATTATTCAAAATTCTGACTAATCTGGACCACCACCTAACACCTAATACCATCCTTCTTTCTCCCATTTTTGCATATTTGCACAGGCTAACTGTCATGCTTAGAATACACCTCTTCCTAACCCCTGCCTACTATAAAACACGTCTCCATTTAAGGCCCAGCTTAGGAGCTACTTCCTTCTCCTCCCATCCCCTCAGCTTATAAGACTTGATCTGGTTTTCTCCATAGCACTTATCACAGTCTGTTTTATATCACAATTATTTATTTGTGCATTTAAAAGTAAATGCAGAGTTCCTTTAAGTTCTGGATGACTATGTTGGTATAAAAAAGGTCAGTTAGTAACTAGGCAGATAGACGAGAAAATGACTTTGCCCCCTGAGATTGTTTTGTGTGCCTTTTCTGGCCCACTCCTCCGGATGGGCAAGCAAAAGGGATATGAAATTTAAAATATGGGGTTTTCTCAAACCCTAGAGCTATCTGGCAGTTGCTAAGTAAATAGACATTAACTAGATGACAGCCCAGTCTTTAGGGATTAAAAGTTTATGAAACATTCATCATAAAGGAGAATTAAGGTACCTGTAAAGTTCCAAGATTACAACTTAAACGTTCAATCCAAATAAAAGATAAAGCCTCAAGACATCAGCTGTGTCCTAAAGACATTGGCACACCAGAAAAAGTATTACTAGAGATGAAAAGTCTTCAGGAAAGGAACAGATAGGCCCCTATGTGAAGAAAAAGAGCAAAAAGGGTTCCCCAACCCACAGAGAAGGACTGTTGATATTTTTATGACTAAGAGGGGGCAAATAGTTTTTCTAAAAGCCTTGATCTTATGAACTATAAAAGAAGTTGGCAAAGACCATTCTCCACAAAAAAGAGAAAGCATTGTGGCCAAATATTTTGACTAAAGCCAAATGCTAGGGCAAAGAGAAACTCCATATGCATGTGTCCAGTGGGAACCTAACAGTATCTACAAGAGACCAAGTGTCCAAAAGAATGCAATTCAACTTTGCGGATGGAGATATTTTCAAGCGAATACCATTCAGCAGGGACTCCATGTCTGGCACAACAGCATCTGGTGGAAACTGTATGTCTAGAAGAGCAGCATCTGACAAAGACTATGTGTTTGATGGAGGATTGCCCAGTGAAGACTATAAAAAGTGAGCAGTCAGAGCAACACAATAATTTTACAAGGCTTTAATGGCCGGATAGAATCAGAGACACGAGTTTCCCCCATGATGCATACAACCTGACCATATGTATTCGCAACACATGTGACCCCCCTCTCAGTGATGAATTGTTTGTGCAAGTTTATATCCCAGATTTATGGGGAATATGCTTTATTGTGATCTTTCTTATTACATCATTTCATTAAATATCTTGGCTTCAAATTAATAATATAATATGGCTTCTAAAAACACTGATGGGAACTCATGAGCTATAATTCTAGTGGATTCAGATCAACAGAGTCAACTGAATTTGGGGTAGTCATCTCTGAGAGACCTGTCTTGTGAGCTGGAGGGGGGAGGAAGGGCTCCCCCAAGAATATGCACATAACACAATATTGTTATTATACTATAAGCTCTATGGAACCTGGAAGTTAGTAGACAGTAAATTTTCCCTTAATTGAATTGAACAGAAATACTTATGAACATTTAAAAATAGCTTTATCAACCTCTTATCTCCTGAATCTCAAAGCTTTCAATATTTAGTTATCCTAAACCAAATAACAGTGATTATTTTTTTACAACAAAGAAAGTATTCCTTCTTTTTATCTTTTAGATTTTACTATCATGGTAGTTAGCCTGAGTAACATTTCATCTAATGAATTTCATCTTATGAAGGTCCATGTAATTAGACCTTCTAGTTTCTGTTTTCTTATGTATGTGAGTACTTTTCTTGAATAAAACCTAAGGACTCTGTCTTCTCTCCAAGCGTAGCCAGTTCTGCTTTATAAGACAAACAGCACAGATGCATTTTACAAAAGCAAATCTAAATTTTAAAATAAAATGAGAAATTTATAGCAAAATTCAAAAGCATTTTAGAAGTTACAAAGTGGATGTTTCAAATTTTCTATATAGGTATAAAACCATAAAGATACTGAGTGTTAGGGTGAATCAGCAAATTTAGGGCATTTGGCAAATTTTCAGATTGTCTTTAAGGATTTAAATTTCATTTAATAGTATATGTAAACCACATAAATTGGCAGGGAAAAGGAATTTTTTTGAGGCAATCGAGCTTAAATAGCTTGCCCGGAGTCACACAGTTACTGTCTGATCTGAACTCTGGTCTTCCTCACTCTATCCATTGTGCCAGCTATATGTCCTTTAGGAAAAAAACTTCTTGAAAAATGCTTTTACTGAAAGTAGTATGGGGAAGGGAAGGATTTTAATAAATAAAACAAAAAAGAAGAGCCATAAGATTTAAAAGGTGCTGTAAGAAAAGTGAGAACGTATCAAGAAGTCAGTATACTGGAACAATTAACATTGTAATAACTGTTGTTATCATTGAATTGATATAATATAAACTGTAAACCTAAAAACTCCCAGAAAAATCACTCCTGAATCTTATGGTATTTTGTACGAATATAGTCTCTGCTGATTTTTTTTGAGTCTAGTTCTGCACAGACAGTTTTTCAAACCTGCCTATTTATGTATTTCAATTTTTATAGTATTCTTTTCAGGGTCATTAAGTGGTCCTCTGCTTGCAGAATATATTCTTTATTTGGGGGGGAAAGAAACATGCTGGTATACTAGTTGAAGATATACATTCTTACTGAAATCTTTTAAGGTGCTTTGTAACCTTCACTCTAAAACTTAAAAGCATTCACGCATTGCATTTACTTTGTAGCTTCTGTGACTAAATCCTGTTGAGTATTGCTACAATCTGGACAAAGCTATACAGGAAGATTTTTATTGTTAGATAACTCAAAAGTATTTCTATACTTACATAGCTTATGACCAAAGCAGCTCTTTTTAAAAATGGCCTTGTGACACACAGGAAATTCTGATTGCTATTTGCAGTCAGGTACCTGAAACAGGAGGAAACAAAGGATATTTTCTAGGATAATTTCATGATGAATATGATTATAGTGTAAACAATGCGCATATGACCCTTTGACACTAGCTTATATTAGCATACACTATGTACAATACACTATTGTACTATTGTACACTATGTCTTACAAGATGCCCAGACTCACCGTGCACTTCTCTTTTTATTTGGTCCATGGCCTGATTATTTCTGCAACTAGTTGGGCATGCCCTGCTGCTCTGGGAGGCTGTGAGAGGCCAAGGGAGAAGCCAGGAAGATGAAGGTAACTCACCCATCTGACAGAGGGACAGGAAAATGGGTACAGAAGAACAGATTGTCCTCAGGCCGCCTCCTAAGAAATGCCAGGCCTAATCAACTCAGGAATTGGCCATTGGCAGCCACTAACTTAATGGGACTCAACCTTCACCCATATCTCTCACTTCTTCCCCCATTCACTGAGAAAGCAAATAATATGATATCAATTGTACCTGTGAGATCGCCCAAAACATATTTCCATGTTAGCCGTATTTTTTAAAAAACCAAGAAATTAAAGAAAATGAGAAAATTATACTTTAATTTTCATTTAGAGTTTATCTATTATTTATATCTAGAGGTAGCATTTTTTTATCATAAGTCTTTTGAAAATGTCTTGGATTATTGTATTGCTCGAAGTAACCATGTTTTCCATAGTTAATCATTTTTAGAACATTGCTCTTACTGGCACACAGCATGATCTTCCAGTTCTTATTTTGCATTGGTTCATATAGGTCTTACCAAGTTTTTCTGAAATCACTCCCCTTATCATTTCTTATAGCGCAATGGTCCTCCATCACAATCGTACACCATAACATTTCAGCCAGTCCCTAATTGATGAGCATCGTCTCCATTTTAAATTCTTTGTCACCACAAAAAGAACTGCTATAAATATTTTTGTACGTATGCACCCTTCTCCTTTTTCTTTGATCTCTTTGGGATACAGACCTAGTGGTGGTATTACTGGGGCAAAGGGAATATATAGTTTTATAACTCTTTGGGTGTAGTTCCAAATTGTTCTCCAGAATAGTTAGTCTAGTCCATTACTCGACCAGAAGTTCATTAATGAACCTATTTTTCCCTCAATCTCTCTAGCATTTGTCACTTCTGATAGATGTGAGGTGGTACCTCAGGTTGTTTTTATTTGCCTTTCTCTAATCAATAATGATTTGAAGCATTTTTATATGACAATAAATAGCTTTGATTTCTTCCTCTGAAAATTGTCTGTCCATATTCTTTGACCATTTTGCAATGGCAGAATGTGTCTTCTTTTTATAAATTTGACGCTGTATGTATTTGAGAAATGAGACCTTTACCAGAGAAACTTGCTGTAAAATTTTTTTGATATTTTTTCATTGTCTTTGGTACCTTTTCACATAATGTCGTTTCTCTGATTAACCCTTGCAATTAAGTCTCTTTCTGGTTTTGCTTTGTGTGACATTATGATTGCAACTCCTGCCTTTCTTTTACTTCAGCTAATAGCATATTAGATTCTGCTCCAGCCTTTTATTTTAACCTGTGCCTTTCTATTCCAAGTTGTCTCTTGTAAGCAACATATTGCTGGATTCTGTTTTTTTAATCCATTCTGCTATCTACTTCCATTTTATGGATGAGTTCATACCATTCAAATTCAGTTTTGATCAATGTATATTTCCCTCCACCCTGTTTTTTTTTGTTTCTTTCTCTTTCTCACTTTTTATCCTGTCCTTCCATAAAAGTGTACTTTGCTTATAACCACTGACTCCTTTAATCCACTTTCCCTTATCACCTCCACCCTTTTTCTTATGTCCTTTCTTCCTATTTCCCTGTTGAGCAAATTACATTTCTATATACAACTGAGTATGTCTATGTATTCTTCCCTTTTGAGCCAATTCCAATGAAAGTGAGGTTAAAGCATTGCCTGCTCCCCCTCCATTTTCCTCCCCATTGCAAAAGTTTTTCCTTGCACATCTCCTTTAGCTGAAAAAATTTGACCCATTCTACTTCTCCCTTCCCCTTTCTTTGAGGGTATCCCTCTTTCTCACCCCTTCATTTTTTTGGAGATCATTCCAACATAATCAACTCATACCTATACCTTCTGTTTATGTAAACTCCTTTTAACTGCCCTGATAATGATAAAGTTCTTAAGAGTTACATGGATCATCTTCCCCTACAGGAATGTAAACAGTTTAAATTTATTGAGTCCCATATGACTACTCTTTCATGTCTGTCTTCTTTAAAATTCAATATATTTTGTTCTGAACTTAAGAAATAAAACAAGCATATAATATAGTATGATAGAAAATATGATTGTATATGAAAACTGCAAATCTATTATAAAAAACTAGCCATTCCTTTTAAATATATAATAAAGTTATCATATAACTTGCTTTTTTTCCCCTTTTTTTCTTCCCTTCTCACCCCCATCCTAGAGATGGCTACCATTAGACACAAAGATGTGTGTAAATGTATGTGTGTGTGTATACTTACATACACACACACATATACACACGTGTGGGTATGTATAAGTATATATACATATATGGATAAACACATACACACACATAAAATCATTCTATCCATGCTTACATCAATCAGTTCTTTCTCTGGATGAAGATTTTATCTTCCTTCATATATCCTTTGTATTTAATTTGGGTATTCATAATAGTCAAAAGGACTTAGCCAAAGCTGTTCTTAAAACAATATGGCTGTTAATATATACAATACAATGTTCTCTTGGTTCTGCTCACTTCACTCTTCATTATTTCATGCAAGTCTATCCATGTTTTTTTAAGATGATTGAACTCATCATTTCACAGTAGCATTTCATCAGAATCATATATCATAACTTGTTCAGCCATTCCCCAAATGACAAGCATCCTCACAATTTCCAGTTCTTTGACACCACAAAAAGAAGTTCTATAAATATTTCATGTTTAGCTTTTTATCATTCTCTTGGGTCTTATGGTTCAGTTTCAAAGTTTCTATTCAGCTCTGGTCTTTTCATCAGGAATGGTTGAAAATCCTCTATTTCATTAAATATCCATTTATTCCCCTAAAGAATTATGCTCAGTTTAGCTGAGTACATCATTCTTGCTTGTAATACTGACTTCTGGAATACTAACAGTCTTCTGGAATATCATATTCCAAGACCTTTGTTTCATGGAAGCCACTAAATCTTGTGTCATCCTGACTGTGGTTCCATAATATTTAAATTGTTTCTTTCTGGTTGCTTAAAATATTTTTTCTTTGACCTGATAGCTCTAGAATTTGGCTACTATATTCCTGGGAGTTTTCATTTCGCAATCTCTTTCAGAGATCTTTCCATTTCTTTTTACCCTCTGTATCTAAGACATCAGGAGAATTTTCCTTGATTATTTCTTGAAAGATGATGTCTAGACTATTTCTTTAAACATTGCTTTAAGGAAGTCCAATAATTCTTAAAATTATCTACCCTGGATCTATTTCTCAGATCAGTTGTTTTCCTGATGAGGTAGTTCACATTTTCTTCTATTTTTTTCATTCTTTTGACTTTGATTTATTGTTTTTTGATATCTCATGAAGTCATTAGTTTCCATTTCCTCAATTCTGATTTTTAAGTTATTATTTTATTTGATGAGATCTTGTAACTCTTTTTACATTTGGCCAATATGGCTTTTTAAGGAATTCTTTTCTTCAGTGAATTCTGTACCTCTTTTTTCATCCAAGTTCTTCTCTTTAGTGGATTTTTGTGCCTATTCTCTTTTTTAAAGTGTTATTTTCTTCAGTAATTTTGATGCCTCTTTTATGCAGCTGTTAATTCTCTTTTCATAATGTTCTTACATTATTCTCATTTGTTATTTCCTCTACCACCCTTATCTTTCTTTAACACTTCCAGGAATTCTTAATCAACTTGTGATGAATTAGCATTTTTCTTTAGGTTTTTCTTATAGCTGTTTTTATACTATTTTCTTCTGAGTTCATGTCTTGGTCTTCTCTGCCACCAAATGTGAATCAAATAGGCAACACAATTTTTTAAAAGTGACAGATTGGATGAGAAAACAAAACCCTATCATTGGTTGCTTACAAAGAAAGAGGAAAATTAAGGATTTATATATCACCTGTATTAAGCGTCCTTTACAAATTTTATCTCATTTGATTGTCAAAAGAACCTAGCAAGTGACTGTCATAGGGTCACACAACTAATAAGCATCAGAGGTTGGATTTGATCTCAGGTCTTCCTGACTCTAGGCCCAGTGCTCTATCCACTACACAAGCAGCTTACAAAAAACATAGCTAAAAGTTAAAGACATGCAGAAGATAAAACTGAAAGACTGGAAAAAACATTATTATGTTTTCAATTAATCCAAAAAGTCTGGCATTGCAGTTATGAATCTGACAAAGCAAAATTAAAAAGGATAAACAGGAAAAATTAAAATAGTATAAACAAAAAGGAAACTATATTATGCTCTACTACAGAAAACAACCCAATATCAGTACTAAATATATGTTCCAAATAGCTTAGCATCACAATTCATAAAGGAAACATTAACTGAACTATAAGAAGAGACAGTAATACAATAGTGACAGGAAACTTTAATGTCTCTCAGTTATAGATAAGTCAACTAAAACAGAAACAAAAGGGAAAATATGGAACTGAATAAATTGCTGAAGAAAATAGAGCTAAAAGACTTACTGTGTCTTCTAAATGGGAACACAAAAGACTATAAATATATATATATTTCTCAGCACCCCATGGAACTTTTACATGAAATGATCATAGATTAGGTTGCAGAGATATTACAAACAAATGTTTAAAAGACAGAAATAGTAAACATTTCCTTTACAGATACAATTAAAGCACTCAATTCTGAGACCACAAAAAAAAAGAACACAGACTCACATGGAGACTTATCTATGAAATCCTAAATAATGAATGTGTCAGAGAACAATTCACAGAAACAATAATTATATGAAATAAAAATATAATAATGGAAGAACAAATCAAAATTTCTGAGATGGAGCTAAAGCAGTGTATGTAAAAACATACATTAACAAAATAAAGAAAAGATTAATGAACTCTGTATGCCTTGTTAACCATCAGAAATAAAAAGAATACATGAACCTAAAATAAGCACAAAAGTGGAGATATTAAAAAGGAGAGGTAAAATAAACTGGAAATGAAAAAAATATATAGAAATGGTAAAACTCAAAGCAGGTTCTTTGAAAAAAAAGTAACAAAATTGATAAATTCTTAACCTAATCTGATTAGAGATTGAAAAAAAGAGCAAAAAAATCAGATCAACAAAACAACTTTGTTTTGCACATTAATTTCAAATTAATTTCAAAGCAAATTAATAAGGTGATGTCACAACAAAAGCAGAAAATATAAAAATAATCATAATATACCAGGAAGTTACATATTAATGAAACTGAGAATAAAAAAGACAGGAAAACTTTCAAATATGTAGGACACTGAAACTATTAAAAGACCAGATTGCAATCTTCAAAAACCCAATCTCAGAAAAACAAATAGAGCTAGTTGTAAAGTAACTACTAAACAAAAAATGCCTGATCTGAATGGATTTACAAGAGAATTCTATCAAAATTTTAAAAAGAACTATTAGTACTCATACTTCACAAATTACTCTCAAAAACTGAGAAAGAAAACTCCAGATTAGAATCCTTTTATTAGGCAAAAATCAAATTAATTTCTACATAATAACAAAATCCAAGAAGCAACAATAGAGAGGTAAATCCCATTCCAAATAAATATAAAATGAATAAAATATTTGGGCATCTATTGATCAAAGCACAATAAATACTTTTATAGACAAAATTACAAGGTAATTCTACAAATATATCTTTAATTAAAATATAAGAAATGTATGTATATATAGTTAAATTTCTTAAAGAAATAAAAAAACAATTTACATAACTGGGGAAATAATCAGTGCTCATAGCTAGGTTATGCAAATATTTTAAAAAATAGCAATACTACCAAAGATAATTTTACTTTTAAGGCTACACCAATAAAATTATCAAAGTCACACTTTACAGAATTTCATAAAATAAAATCAATTCATTTGGAAAAGTAAAAGATCAGGGAAGAGGGGGACAGAACCAGTAGAGGTGGCAACCCAATCAGAATTTCCCAGTATTCCTTTCCAAAGAACTTTATGCTTCAAACTAAACTCTGGAACAGAAATGCCAAGAAAAGGTCAGGTTAAGATATTTTCCAGTCCAAGATAAGTTAGGAATTGAAAAGCAGATGTTTACAACAGTGAGAAAGGGATAAACCTAGAGAGCAGGCAGTGGCAGCAGCCTGGGACTTGGAGGGACTATGAAAGCAGGAGCAGTAGCTTTTGGAGGTTTTGATGAAAGACATCAAAGGGACTGGAACAATAGTCAGCAAGAGAGTATAGGAGACCCTGTACTGGCACTGGGTGCAGGACTAGGTACTGTTTGGAAACTCCATTGCCAATTAGCAGCTCTGTTATCATAGTTCCAAGGCAGAGAAGAACAATAGCGCTTGGGGCTGCAGGTAAATTGGGCCTTTCCTAGGGGCAAACAAGGAGAACAATGACCAAACCACTCTCCTTATCACACCATTCTGGAAGCACAGGAAACTTACAAACCCCCAGAACTAGTGCTGAAAAAAGAAACATGAAAAATCATATGCTTATGACAATGCTCCATACCTATTTATGTGAGCATAGCCTAATATTTGAATAAAGTTTAAAATCAAGAAATAGGCTAGAAAAATGAGCAAACAACAACAAATCAGTATCACAAAAATCTACTATGCTGGTAGGGAAAAATCAAGACAAACTAAAAAGAGCTACAAGCAAATCATCAAAGGGGAAAAAAATGTATGTTGAACATAAGCCCAACAAGAATTCCTGGAATGGTTAAAGAAAGAGCTAAGAATGGTAAAGGAAAATAGGAAAAGAAATGAGAATAATTCAAGATAATTATGAAAAAAGAATTAATAGCTTAGTAAAAGATGCACCAAAAATATTGAAGAAAGTAACATGTAAAAAAAAAAAAACCAAGCTAGGCCAAATGGTAAAAGAGGTACAAAAATTAACTTGGAAAAAAACTCCTTAAAAAAACAGTATTGGTCAAATGGAAAAAGAGGTAGAAAAGCTCACTGAAGAAAATAATTCCTCAAAAATTAGAATTGAGTAAGCGGAATTCAGTTGCTCTAGAGACATGCATAAAAAACAAAGTAAAAAAAATTTTAAAAATAAAAGTAAATGTGGAAAATCTAAATGGAAAAACAAATGGCCTGGAACACTGATTAAGGAGAGATAAATTAAGAATTATTGGACTACTTGTATGCCACAATCAAATAAAGAGCCTAGACAGCTTATTTCAAAAAATTATGAAGGAAAACTGCCCAGATAACGTATAACCAGAAGGTAAAGGAGAAATTAAAAGACTCCACCAATTACTTTTTGCAAGAGATCCCAAAATGAAAATTCCCAGGAATAAGAGAAAATGTTGCAAGCAGCCATAAATAAACAATTTAAATATCATGGAGCCACAGTCAAGATCACACAAGATTTAGCAGCTTCCATGTTAAAGGAGCAGAGGGCTTAGCAAAGGAGTTAGAATTACAACCAAGAGTAACCTACCAAGAAAAACTGAGCATAATACTTTGGGAGTAGGGTGGGAGAGGGGAAATGGATATTTGACGAAATAGTGGCATTTCAAGGTAAAAATGAAAGAGAAAAAATTCGGTACTTGGTAAGATTAAACTACTCATATTCCTATATGGGAAGACAATACATGTAACTCTGAAGAACTTTATCAGGGGTGGCTAGGTAGCACAGCGAATAGAGCACAGACCCCAGAGTCAGGAGAACCTGAGTTCAAATCTGGCCTCAGACACTTGACACTTACTAGCTGTGTCACCTTGGGCAAGTCACTTAACCACAATTGCCCTGCCTTCCCCCCTCCAAAAAAGCCAAAAAAAAAAAAAGAACTTTATCATCATTAGGACTATTAGAGAGTTTACATAGACAGAGGGCATAAGCGTGAGTTGATTATGTCAAAATAATCTAAAAAATTTGAGAAACAAAGATGCATTGGGAGAAAGGAGAAAAAGAATGAGGAAAATTATCTGACATAACAGAGGTATGCAAAGAAGAACTTTTACAGTGAAGGGGAAAACGTAGGAGGGAGTGATTAGCACTTGAACCTCACTCTCATCAGAACTGGGTCAAAGAGGGAAGAGTATATTTGGAGAGAAAGAGACAGAGACAGAGAGACAGAAAGACAGAGGGACAGAGAGAGAGACAGAGAGACGGAGGGAGGGAGAGAGAAGGAAAGAAAAGAAGGGAGGGAAAAAGGGGGAGGGAAAAAGAATAAGAATTGAGTATAGAAATTGATCTTACCCAACAGCAAAGGAAGGGGAAGGGGACAAAAGAAAAGGA
>JAQQSW010004366.1:0-14456 GCA_028646575.1 Pseudocheirus occidentalis
TGCCCTCCAAAAAGCAAAAAAAAAAATTAAGTAGAAGCTCTCCCCGTGTTAAGAAGAAGACAAGAGAACCACCAGGGACAAACAGAGTCCAGGGAGATAATTGAGGATTTCACTCAACAGATTACAGATATATTGAGTAGATTCACCCAAAGAATGGGAGTCTTTAGTGTCTTGGATGGTAAGAATTATGGATGAAGGCAGCAGAGGAATAACAGTGGACAGTGTGGACTGCTTAAAATTCATAAGCATCGGTCAGAATCCCTTTGTACACCAAGCTTTTAGGGATTACCATATGCGAGAAGGCATCCACAGAGCTACTCTGTTAGCTTTAGCTGCAGAGGGATGCAAAAAGCAATATCCTACTGACTCTATGTGACCTGGTGGAGACAGACCCTGGTATTCTATTGGCCCTAGATTTATGGCCAATGTAAAATGTTCCAGTGGAGTTACAAGTGACTGTACAGGATGATTATGCAAACTGGATTTTATGGCAAAAACAACAGAGCCAAAATGTACCCTTGGGATTTTGCTGTAGGAAACCCCCTTCATGTGGAGTCTAGTATACACCTTTTGAAAAGCAGTTGTTAGCTGCATAGTGGCCTTTGGTGGAGACTGAACAACTGACTCTGGGCCAAGAATTGATATTAAGACCTAAAATCCCAATTATGAACTGGATAATGAGTAATCCAGCTTCTCACAGAATTGGACATGCCCAAGAGGCTAGTATAATCAAATGGAAGTGGTATATTCAAAATAGAGCAAAAGCAGGCAAAAGCAGAGTCCCTGCTCTACATGAATCTGTGGCAAATATAGAAACTGAGGGGAATGAAGCACCCCCTGAGCCAAAGCAATGGTTGGTACAGTCCTCTGTTAAATGGAATGAGTGATATGATGGATTAACTAAAGAAAAAAAGAGACATGCATGGTTTACTGATGGGACAGCAAAATATTTGGGCCAGAAAAGACATTGGAAAGCAGTAGCCTATAACCCATGTACTAGAAGGACTTTGGAAAGTACTGGGATAGGTGGAAGTAGTCAATATGCTGAACTTACAGCAGTACATCAAACCATCAAATCAGAACAAGGAGGAGAGTGTAATATATTCACTGATTCATGGGTGGTAGCTAATGAGTTAGCTACATGGATGCCCATGTGGAAAAATCAAAATTGGGAAATTCGTGGCAAACAAGTCTGGGCAAAGAATTATGAGAAGATATCTGGAATATGTGTTTGGTCACTGACTTGTCAGTTTTTCAAGTAGATGCTCACATGGCCCTCACCATACCAGAATGTGAGTACAATGCTTATGCTGATCAACTGGCAGAGATTGCTAATGAACATATTGTACCTACTGATGATTCAGTATTAGCAAAATGGGTCCACCAAATGGCTGGCCATTTGGGGGTCCAGGCCACACACTGGTGGGCACAAGATCAAGGTATCAGTATCTCTCATTCACTGTTAAAACAGATAGCAGAAGAATGTCATATAGCATGTCAACTGGAAAAGGAATGAACTGTTTCTCAGGTAGTGACTGGAGAAATAGCAAGAGGAAAGGTCCCAGCCCACATCTGGCAAATAGATTATATTGGTCCACTACCACAAGATAAAGGTTGCAGATTTATATGTACTTGTGTTGACATATAGTCAGGTGTACTGGTGGCTTCTCCTTTTAAGAATGCAACCCTGAAAATCACCTGTAAAACTCTTGATTTCATAAATCTATGTTATGGAACCCTAATGCAGATTCAAAGTGACAATGGGTCACATTTCAAAGGTAATTAAATGAATAGGTATTGTACACTAAATAATATAGAATGGATACACCATATTCTATATCATCCACAAGCATCCAGGTTAATTGAAAGAATGAATGGACTGTTGAAAGAACAATTAAGGAAGTTAAGTTCCAATAATTCCTACCAACATTCAAAAGATAATTTGTTCATGGCTTTATGCAATTTGAATAATAGACCATTGGGGGGAAGTACACTTCTAGACAGAATGATGACCACAAATCTGCAAATTAGAAAACAACAAACACATAAGGTCCCAAATATTGAGTATTGGACTTTGAGAACAGATGTCCCAGAACATGTTATTGACTTGTTCCCAAGTTTTTCCCAAGAACACCTCGTTCGGTGGAGTATGATTTACATTGTTTACAGGACTTTTCATTGGACAAAAAAGAAATAAGAAAAATCTTGACCGGAATATGCAAAAGAATTCCCCAAAATCACTTTGGACAGATTTTACCCAAATCAGGATTAGCAGCTCAAGGAATACATGTATTGGCTGGAATAATAGATTATAATTATCAAGGTAAAACTGTTGTGACATTTCATAATTTAGGTGAAGGGCCCATACAGATTCGTAAAAATGATAGGATAGATCAAATGATTGTTTTCCTTGTAAAACAATACCACTTATAAAAACTGACCTTCCTTCCAAAATAACTATCAGAGGAACTGAAGGATTTGGTTCTACTGATAGAATAAAAGTGGGAGCTAATGTATGGGTAAAACAGAAGCCAGATGATGTTTCAAAGGCTGCAGAAATTATAGCACGTGGGAGGGCTAACACTGTAACTATTTTTTAGTCTGGAGAAGATGATTATAAAATTGTACCCTTAACTCATATTTTCTACCATGAGTGAGGCTACAAGAGTCAGCTCATGGACTCCAGTAGTGTGGCTAATCCTATATCTACCTTGTTTCTGGTTATTGTATACTTGCTTCTTGGCTTTTTGTCTGTTCACATTGTTTACTAGATTTGTTTTAACAGGCTTGGAACCCTCCTCCTGTAGATGCCTGATAGCTCAAGCTGAATGTCATCCCCTGTCCACAACTGTGAGGTGTCACCCCTGCACCTAGCATCAAGCACATTCCAAATGCTGGCTAAAGAACTGACCTCTCAAATGGGACCCATTGGGACAGGGACAGCTCTAAGTTCAATTTCAGCAGCAAGTAGCCATGGAAGAAGAGACCTTTGCCTCTTACCCCAAGATTTAGGGACCCCATTTGTCCAGTGAGGCATGATGGGGAGCTTGTGCTCAAGCCCCACCCTAAAATATTGTTTTCTGTGTTTATTATGTGCTGTCTTTGTTATATTGTTGTAAAATTTGGTTGACACCAGTTTCTCCTACAACCCCTATTAACCTATGGAATGAAATGTATTGTTAATGTCTTTTTGCCAGATAAGGGACATGAAAGGTCTTGGGGCCAAAAGTAAAGATACTGGGATGTGAAAATGTTCCATGACCCTTGAACTTACTGATGTAGCAGGAATGGGTGAAGCAAGAGAAAGCAGGAACCAAGATAGCGTCCATGCCAGTGATTGGAAGCAGTGGCAGTGGCAGTGGCTGTGGTTGTGGTTGCGGTGCGAACTTCATTTGTCTTTGTAACCTGCCAGGATCTCTGCTAAGGACTCCTGCTGGGATGGGACCTGAGAGGTGGGGAGAGCAAGCTGCCTGGATGCTGAGCAGTTGTTGTGAGTGAGGAGAGGAAGATCTTTGCCTGAGGTAGCCTGTCCTGTTCTGAAGGCTTAAGAATGTGGGTGTTTACTACTTTCACTACATGTGCCAACTTCATAACTACTGTGTTGGCTTTGACTTTCTGGTTTTGGGACTCAGTTTTCTGGTATTTGGATAAATGCTCTAGCTGTATTTCTCATGTATAGAGTCTGTTACATTTTGTGATTAATAACTATGTCAGCATACTTATAGTTGCTGTAGGCATTGTGAATACTGCATTGCTGATACAATGTTATATGATAGTAATTGACATCTCAGTGGCACAATGGATAAAGTACTAGACTTTTAGTTCAGGAAGACATGAGTTCCAGTGTTAACTTTAGACACACAGCTGTGATCCATTTGTTTTTCTTTTTTTTTTAAATTAACTTTTGTTTATTTTTTGGTTTACATAACTGATTTCCACAAGATTTTGAGTTACAAATTTTTCTCATCTTTTCCCTATCCACCACCCCAAAATAGCGATCCTACTGTATACCCCCTTCCCATATACGCCCTCTCCTATATCCTCTCCCATCACCCCTATGCCTTTCTGTTAGAAAGATGGATTTCCCTATCCCAGTGCCTGTATATCTTATTTCCCAGTTGCATGTAAATAATAATAATAATATGTATATTTTTATCATTTAATTTTAGAACTTTAAAATCCATATTCTTTCCATTCCTCCTTTGTCTCCCATCCATACTGGAAAGAAAGGTAATGCAATACAGACCGTACATGTGTAGGTAGGCAGCACATCTCCACAATGAACATATTGTGTAACACTGACAATATTTCCTTCCTTTCTATCCCTCCCTCCAGTTGTTCTATTCTCTTTTTTGTACCTGTCCCTTTACAGAAGTGTGGGCTTCTAACAACCCTCCCCCCCATCCTGCCCTGCCCTCCATCATCCCCCATCTCATCCCCTTCCCACTCTACTCTCCTGTCTGGCAAGATACCCAATTTAGAGTGTATGTCATTCCCTCTCTAAGCCAAATTCAGTGGTTTTCAAATTCCAGTGAGAGTAAGGTTGACCCATTCCATTTTTGTCTTCCTGTTCTTCCCCTCCATTGTGACAATTATCCCTAGCCTCTACCATATGAGATGATTAACTCTATTCTGTCTCTCCCTGTCTCCTCTCATTCTATTCCTATTAATTTCTCCTCTCATTCTCCCACCTATTAATTACACCTTTTAAAATATCATCCCTTCATATTCAATTGATCCTGTTCCCTCTGTCTACATACACATAAATACCCATGTTCACATATGTATTCATATGGATATATACCCTCCTATATAGACATATGTGTATGTTTACATATACATATTCGCACACACATATATACACATTTGTTTATACATATACAAATGTATATATGTATACAAATGTGTGTGTATTTATGTATATATGTATATATATACATAAATACACACACATTTATATTCCCTTCAACTATCCTCATACTGAGAAAAGTTTCACAAGTTACAATTCTCCTTTCTTCATGTTGGCATGTAAATAGTTCAACTTTGATAATTTCCTTATGATTTCTTTTCTATGTTTACTTTCTCATATTTCTTGTGTTTGAATGTCAAATTTTCCGTTCAATTCTCTTTTTTTCTCAAGAATGCTTGAAAGTCCTTGACCTCATTGAATGACCGTATACTCCCCTGAAACATTATGCTCAGTTTTGCTTGGTGGGCGATTCTTGGTTTTAATCCTAGCTCCCTTGATCTCTAGAATATATTCCAGACCCTTTGATCCCTTGATGTAGAAGCTGCTAGATCCTGTGTTATCCTGATTGTGTTTCTGCAGTATTCAAATTGTTTCTTCTTGGCAGCTTGTAATATTTGCTCCTTGATTTGGGAACTCTGGAACCTGGCTATAACATTTCTAGGAGGCATTTTGTGGGGGATCTCTTTTCAAGAGGTGATTGGTCAGTTCTTTCAAGTTCTATTTTGCCCTCTGGTTCTAAAATATCAGGGCAATTTTCCTTGAGAATTTCTTGAAGGATGCTTTCTAAGATCTTTTTTTGATCATGGCTTTCTGGTAGTCCAATAATTTATAAATTATCTCTCCTGGATCTATTTTCCAGGTCAGTGGTTTTTTTCAAGGAGATGTTTCACATTTTCTTCTATTTTTGTTTTCATTTGTTTGCATCTGTTTAATAGTATCTTGATTTTCATAAAGTCATTTGCTTCCATTTGCTGCAATCTAATTCTGAAGAAATTATTCTCTTTAGAGAGCTTTTGAAATTCTTTTTCCATCTGACAAATTTGGCTTTTTAAGGCATTCTTCTCCTCATTGGCTTTTTGGGCCTCTTTTGCCATTTGGATTAGCCTATTTTTAAGGTGTTAGTTTCTTCAGTTAGCTTGCTGACTCTCTTATCATGATTTTCTTGCATTATTTTCATTTTCTTCCCAATTTTTCTTCCACTTTTCTTATTTCATTTTCAGGTTCCTTTTTAAGCTCCCCTATGGCCTCTATCCAGTTTGTAGTTTTCTTGTAAGCTTTTGGTGTGGGAGTTCTGACTGTGTTGTCTTCCTCCCATTCCATGCTTTGGTCCTTTTTGTCCCCAGAAAAGGAATCTAAAGTTTGTTTGCTGGACTTGCTTTGATTCCTTTGCATGCCCATGTTGCCAATCAATTCCTTGGCTTTTGGGCTCAGTAGGAAAACTCTGCTTTCAGATGGGAGAGTTCTCTCCCAAATTGCTGGGGTTTTCCCAGATGCCAGAGCTATTAGGAGGCTACCATTTTTTGCAGCCCCCATCAGTTTAGGCTCACTGAAAACATACCTGAGGACCACCACCTAAGACCATGATCTGATCCTGGCAGCTCAAAGAAAGAGTACTTAGCCTGTGGATGACTTCTTGGCCCCCCTGCAATCTGCAGGCCAGGAGCTTCTGAAACATCCACATGGAGGCAGCTGCAGGTCCGCAGCTTCAGACTGCTGCTAGCTCTGTTGGCAATTTGGCCTGAAGCTCTTTCCCAAATTTATTCGAGTTCCACTGACCTTTTCCCTTTGCCTTTGGCTCTTGTGTGTTGATGGGAATTTCAACAGCTTCTGATCTTCTGCTCTCCTGAATGCTACAGTGGTGGCTTCTCCTGGATGCCCTGGGGCTGAAACCACATGGGACTGGGCTCTGCTTCCAGCATGCTGCAATGACCGTCTGCCAGGATGCCTTCAGCAAGAGTTCTGTCACTCCATCTTTTTTGTGGAGTCTGGAGCTCTAAAATTTGTTTAGAGTCATATTTCATAGGTATTTGAGGTGGTATTGGGGGGAGCTTGTGGAGTTCTAGTGTTTCTTTGCCACCATCTTGACTCGAACCCTCAGCTGTGAGCCATTATACAAATCACTTAATCTCTCTTAGACTTAATTTCCTATCTGCAAAATGGGATAAATAACAGCAGTTACTACAAAGTGTAGATCAAATGAGAGAGAGCATATGCAAACCTGAAAGTACTTATAAATGCTAGTTGTTGTCCTTATTGTTATAACTTAATTTATCATTCCTCAATCATGCCAAATGTATATGAACCATACAGGTTTCAGGAAATAGCTTCTCCTTGATAGAAGACACTTGGAGATTTAGAATGAGGCTTTGGAGTGGGCAGTGACATTTTTTAAGCTGATATTTTATCCTCTAAAGCACAAGTGTCATAGACATACTTTATAGAACATTTGCAGCCCACAACAATCCTAGATTAAAGTGTAATTTGTAAATATTTAATACTTAAAAAATAAGAAATATAGATAATATTAATATGTGTTTTTCTAAGTCTGTATGTGGCCCATAAGGATCATTATGTATGATTTAGTGGTTCTTGTTTCTATTTGAATTTGAGGCCATTTTTCTAAAACACTCAAGACCCAAGGCTCACAGAAAATGAAGACATGAACAAAGCAAATACTTCAATCTACTAATCCTTTTCTGTTTGCTTGATTCAGAGAGCTTACTGCTGTTAGTATGTCTACAAACATTTAAGCAGCATTTAAAACCCACCAACAGCACTACCACCACTATCAACAACCCTAAGAGCATGTGCTGTTCAATATTTTCTTCTTATTCCTTAAAATCTTTTCCAGTGAGGTCAGTCTATAAAGCCTTCATTTAAAAAGGATCATCTTCTTACTTTGAATGAAATCAATGCTGTTTTTTTTAAGTTTCTCTTTTATACTTTCCATTTCTTAGTATACTATCTTCCAATGACATCTATGGTTTTTCAGTTTATTTTTGATAGTTTGTCTGGATATTCCATGATGCTATGTTTATTGACATTTTCTTGTGCTCTCATACAACTAAACTCAGTAATATTTACTTTGTCAATTATCATCATCTTAGTATTCATAGTCAATTCCTTCACTGTGTGACTTTAATTGTATTTTGTGAAATTAAAGAGGCATTATAAAGTTGTTACCCTTTGATTTTGCAGTTTAATTTCATTTTTCTTTAATCTTTGGAGCAGGCAAGATTATCAATTAGCATAAAAACAGTCATTGTAGAATTTAGGGACTATGTTTCATATCTTATAAAATGAGCTAGTTGGTACAACACCAGCATGTGGATGGATTGTAAAACAATGGCCCTTCCATTAGTGTACCTCTTTGGCTTATCCTTATGTGTTGTAAACTTGTGGCATACTGGACCATTACACAGGAAAACATTGTTAATGGGGGAATGGTGTTAGTGCTTTGCTCTTTGGTGGAATGTTTCAGCCAAAGACCTTAAAATGTGCTTCAGAAATGACAATTAATCAAACTTTACAACACCACTTCAAGGGAGGTGTTATTATCTGCTATTATAATTTGAGTAAGTTCTCATAGTTAAGAAAGATGAAAGATTAAGTGACTTGTCTGAGAGCACAAATTAGTTTAGTGTCTGAGCAACAAAATTTGTGATACCTGCTCTGCTGTTCTGACTAGGAAGCCACATTCAGTTTGACTCAAAGATAAGCAGTTCCTTGCTCTGTCTTTAGTAATATATATGGTAAGATGAAGTTCATATGAATTTAATGTCATTCACATGACATCCATTCAAAAAGAATTTATTAAATGCCTATGATGTGCCAAGCACTGTTTGAGGCACTCTGGGGACACACAGTCATCAATGTATCTTTTCTAAACCATTCACAATCTGGCTTAAAACCTCATCATTCTAATGAAATTGCTTTTCAAAGTTAAGAACTATGTCTTAATTGCCAAATATAATGAGCTCTTCTCAATCTTCCTTCTTGACCTCCCTGTAGCCTTTGACACTCTTGATCACCTTCTCTCTCATCTCTAGGTTTTTATAATACTCCTTTCTTATGATCATCCTCCTATTTTTATTTTCCGTATTTTTTTTCTGTTGGATATTTGTCCATCTCCAGCCTGATAATACACCTGTCTCCTGAGCTATGTTGAACACTTCTCTATGTATTCCCAGTCCACTTCCATGGTTGTCCCTCTGACCCTTATTTCTTCTTATCTTTTTCTTCTTCAAACAATATCTCTTGATTATCTAACCAGCTCTCATCAGTTTAATTATCATTTTTGTGCAGATGATCCCAAGCTCTGTATAGTCAACACATTGTCCCTCCTGAGCTGCAGCTTTGTGTTAACAATGGCCTTTTGACCATCTCAAAATGAACATCCCATGGGTAACTCAAACTCACCATGTCCAAAACAGAACTTGTTATCATTTCCTAGAGACTTTTCCGATCTTTCAAACTCATCTATTACAATAAAGGGCACCATTCTCATCACAGCCATCTAGTCTTTTACCTCAGTGTCATCCTCATCTACTCATTATCACCAAACATAGCAAATAAGTTACTACATCTTATGGTTTCCATCTTTGCAATATATATATATATATATATTCCCTTATCCCAGGAACATATGCAATAATTACACAGAAGTATGAATGCAAAATATATTCAAAGTAATGGCAGAATAATTTTATGGAAGAGAGGGAGAGTGCAAACAACTCTGGAAATGGGGGTCAATACAAAGCTTCATGTTGGAGGATACACTTGAGTTGAATCTTGAAGAGATCTAGACATTCCTCAAAGTAGGAGACAAGTATAGAAAGCATTCAAAGTATTGTAAACTACCTATGCAAAGGCAAATAGTTGGGACAAGCAAAGCAACATACAAGGCCATCAAGTCAGTCAATTTGGCTGGAGTGAAGAATGCATGAAAGAGAGAATATGAAATGAACCTGGAGTCAGAATGTGAAGGACTTTTAATGTCCCTTACATTTTATCCTAGGGGCATTAAGCAAGCTTCTTGATTATGGAAATGACATGTTCAGGTCCATATGTCAAGAATATCAATTTAGTAATTGTGTATTGAATGGACTGGAGAGGTTAAAAAGTTCAGGCAGAGAGAACAATTAGGAAGTGCTGGAAAAGTCCAGGTGAGAGGCTAAAAAGGCCTAAATTGTGATGATATTCAAGCACATTAAATAATGGGGTCACCAGAAGTCAGTATTTGGAGGGAGAAATCTGATAAATTTTCAACCTTCTTTTGTCAACAGCAACAAGTTTGTCCCAGAAAAGGAAAAAGAAAACCAGTTTTTGAAGTTTAATATAGAAGGAACACCATTCTTTATCATGCATGAATGGGACCATTCTCAAGATAATAAGTTTGAGTTTTATTGTTCTTAGAAGAACTTTCAAATCTGAGGTGAATAGAAAACAGAGATGTGTGTTCCCACATATAATTGTAAGTAGTAACTACAAAAATATAGATCCCAAAAAGGTGGAGGTTTTTCACAACACTGTTGCAAAGGACTTTCAGGTTGCATGATTGCTTCTAAGTGTTTACAAGAAAGTGCAGTGATTATTTCTTTTTATTTAAAGATGTTTATCTATAATTTAGGTGAATGGCAGGGCTTCAAGTTCCTTAACTTTCTGTACCTCTATTCTTTTATGGTTTACTATGAATACTTTCCTTTCCCCTCACCCCAGGTATTCTTACTGAGTTGAAGCCTCAGGAAGCTGACT
Source organism: Pseudocheirus occidentalis (assembly GCA_028646575.1). Taxonomy (NCBI): domain Eukaryota; kingdom Metazoa; phylum Chordata; class Mammalia; order Diprotodontia; family Pseudocheiridae; genus Pseudocheirus; species Pseudocheirus occidentalis. Next base: position 10,505 of record JAQQSW010004366.1, read on the forward strand.
ATGAATACAGCACTTTTTGTTCCAAGCCAGTGCCTATTTTGTATGAATTATTAGAGCAATTTTCAAAATCAAATATCAGTGGTGAATACAGAATAGACTCTTCAGCATGTCTGGGTGCTGTGCATAAAGGACAGAATTTTATTTTATTTTTTTAATGCAAAACCTTCTTTCTTATAGGTGATACTGTGTATCTCTTTAACCAAACACAGCTTCTCAAAACTCCACTGATTTTTTTTCCTTTTTGACATTGAGGCAGAACCTAAGTCTGCAGACCAAGGTTCTCATGTATATTTGTATGCATGGTAGCTTTGCAGTAAAACTACTGCATATAATTTAGGTAATTGGCAAGCTACAGGGGCACTTAGTCTGTTCACCTGCTTATTTTAGGTTGGCTCATCATCACTCTAATTGGCAGTGGGCACTTCCTGGTCCATTTGCCATGTATTATGACAAAAGATGCTAATGTCCAATGCCACTGGATGTGTTGTCATTTTGCCCTAGTTCTGGCATGTAGTTAGTGACCCCATCACTATTGCATGGTAAATGGCATAGCTGGACATTTTTCCTACATAAAAAAGGAGTGCTTATTTTTTCCATCATGTCAACTCAAACTCTGAAATTGTCCAGTCTTAGGATAGACATTTATCTCTTTTGCACTAGCCACCTTTTAGCATGTAGCTCTTAATAACAAGCATGCATCAGTCAAGGTGTTTTCCGTCATTTACACTATTTTTAAAACTCCTTTGAAGCTTGAAATTGAAATCTGTTTCTTTCTCAACATTTCCCCACCCCTATAGATTAGGCATGTAATTATGGGCATAAAGTGGGCTCAACAGGAGTGGATCAGCCAAAACCAAACCTAAATACTTTGATATGCAAGTTAAATCTAAATTCTTAAAAATTCAATAGAAGGAAGGTAGAAAAAATGAGAGAAGTAATAATTTAATGAAGTGTTTTTAAGTGTAGCACATGTGGAGTACTCAGATATGATTCAAGCTTTCTGGGCAAAAGTCTCAGATATTTGTCCTCTCATTGATATGACCTAGGGATGTCTCAGAAAAGGCTTATCATCATAAACTTGTTTGAACCAGAAAGCTGACACTACAACACTTAGAAAGATGTCCAACATAGCTTAGCCTCAGAAAACCATCACCCAAAATACACACACACACACACACACACACACATTACTGAAGATAAACCAGTGCTAAATGGTAAAATGTATTATTAGTTAATGAATGAGAATCTTATTTGCACACTTTCTTTCTATTGTAATCATTTTTTAATATGAACTAAATTTCTCTGCAGTCTAATGAAGTATTAGTGCTAAGTTAAAATTGACACAGTTCTTGCCTTCAAGGTGCCAGCAATCAAGGATAGACAGACAGACAGACAGATAGAAAGATAGATACATGGATAGATAGATAGATAGATAGATAGAGAGATAGAGAGATAGATACATACATACATAGATACATAGATAGATCTAGTTTTCACCTCTGTTTACTGATTTACTTGGGTCACACACTGAAAGACACATGCAGAAACACACACAATGGAAAAGTCTCCCCAGTCAAATATTGCCAACTATTCCTTCCTGAACACAAGAATTATTTATCTGAATTATTTCAACGAAAGGACTGAATTTGCCCAAAGATTCCAAAATAGTAGACTGTCTGATTATTTCCAGAGGTCAGCAGAACTAATTTTCTTTTAACTTCTGATAATGTGCCAACTTTTTCTTCCCTAGTGATTTAAAGCAGTGCAGTTGCTTCCTGGTCCACACATTCCCTAGGCAGATTGTAACCAAGTTAACCCCACTACTACTCCTGTCCATGGTGCTGATATCCTATAATTAAGGAGAATGGTCAAACTTGTAGTTTTAGATCAGGATCACAACTCTATATATAACTAGTTATGTTTGAATAACTGAGACAAAGTGATGCAAAGAATATTCCTTAAATTTTAGGCCACAGCAGGAAAGAACAGTAAGAAAAAACAATCAAAGAGGATTGTGTGTATGCATGTGTATTTACTGAGCATAAACCAGTGCTAAATAGTGAAATGGATTATCTGGTTAATGAATGAGGATCTTTTTTGCACATTTGTTTTCCATTCTAATCATTCTTTTAGTGTGAGGTAAATTCCCTTTCAGTGTAAGGAATCATTAATCATAAGTTAAAATTAACACAGTTCCCACCTGCAAGGTACCAACAATCAAATACGGGATGTATGACTTGTACAGAATTAAGCTTGTTACAGTGAAAAGTTTGATAACATAAAATAGTGATCTAAACCACCAATGAACTCTAAATTTTTTATTACCCACCTCATTAATTAAGAGAAACAATTAAGTATGCACTCTCATCTTGTAAATGCATAGACACACACGATTTACACAACATTTAAAATTTTAAAAGATTAGATAAAAAGGAAGCACAATTTGATCTGAGATCCAATAGGAGCTACTGACTTTACTAAGTTGAAAAATCATGTGATCCAGTCTGTGTTTTAGGAAAAATTATTTTGACATCTGTTAAAAGAATGGATTGGGATGAGGAGAGACATCAAGTGGGGAAATCAATTAGGAGACTCTTGCAGTAGTCCTTGTGAGCAAGAATGAGAGCCTGGACTACAACTGCAGCTATGTGCCTGAAGAGAACGAAACCGAAACATAAGATATTTAGGAGGCATTAAATGAAAAAAATTTGAGAATTGAGTAGGTGTGTGTGTGTCTGTGCCTGTGTGTGTGTGTAGGTGTGTGTATGGACATGTGTGTGTGTGTGTATGTGTGGTATGTGAGATAGAGACAGAGAGTCACAGAGAGAGAAAGAGACAGAGACAGAGAGAGAGAGAGAGAGAGAGAGAGAGAGAGAGAGAGAGAGAGAGAGAGAGAGAGAGAGAGAGAAGGGTAAGGGAAGAAGGGAAGGAGGAGAAGAGTCAATGATCAGTTATGATATTGAGCTTTTGGATCTATGTAACTGAAAGGATGGTGGAACTCCAATAGTAACTCTCTGTTTTGGAAGAGAGGGGTAAAAGATCATGTATTTATATCTCTGTATACATTCCTTTTAACTTATCCTTTAAGATTTCTCCACTGTACCCTAAAATCCAAAGGGGGTAGGTAGGCATTTTATTGATTGCTGTCTATTCCCTAATGGTTGACTTCCAAAGTCTGAAGATGATCTGGGGGAGGTGATGGTGAAGGGATGATGGGATGGATTTTCATAGGGAATACAGTGAAAGTACTTCTCTTTTTCTTTTTGTTTTTTGGAGGGCAATTGGGGTTAAGTGACTTGCCTAACGTCACACAGCTACTAAGTGTTTCAAGTGTTTGAGACCATATTTAAACTTAGGTCCTCATGACTCCAGGGCTGGTGCTCTATTCACTGTGCCACCTAGCCACCCCTGTGAATCTACTTCTGAGAATCTTAGTATCTGTTCTATGATAACTACATTGATCATCCAAGACCCAACTCATATATGGGAAGGTACAGAGTTTCACAGTTGGAGAAGGTTAGGAGTGGAAGAGTGTAAGAAAATAAAGCTAATTGTGGATGAGTTAGAAAGAAGTCCCACAAGTTATTTGTAGAAGATGAGCTGCAGTTTCACATTTGTCGAGCTTAGGCCATGTATCCACAGGGATCCCTGATTTTGAAGACCACTGCTTTAGACAAAGTGCTCTCAACATATTTAAGGATGATATTACGTTCTGTTATGGGATCATAGGAGGCTGCAGGGTAAAGCTAGCCCTGGTTGGAGACCTAAAGATAAAAATATTTCAACATGATGAGGTAAAGAACAATTATACTCCATCTGATGTAGGGAATGGCTTCCATGAACAAATTATAGGTAGCTAATTAGAACAGGAGAAGTTCTCCTTGACTTTCTACTAAAATTGATTATTAGCCAAATCATAGTTTTGCTAGTTGGTTATCCCATTTTGAATGCT
>JAQQSW010004367.1:0-14456 GCA_028646575.1 Pseudocheirus occidentalis
CAGGGGTGGGGAAACCTTTGACTTTTTTGTGCTCTGTGATTGATCAAATGATTGTACTTTGCTTATGATCAGAAACTAATCTCCATTTGAGAAGAGACTAAATGAATGTACTGCCTAGGAGTGGGCTACTTTGACTAATGTACTGGTCAGGGGTGGGATACTTGGACCTTGGTGCTTTGCAATTGAATTGAGAACTTACTTGCTAAATGAATGAGTTACACTGTATTTTTTTTTCTCTGTTCTGTGAATGTTGCCTTAATCTGTCACTGAATTAATGGGGTTTGCCATGCTGGTCATCTGAACCTTGGAAGTTGCCTTTGCTTGGCGTTACAGAGGGCTGGGATGAAAGAGGGACAAGAAATTCAGTTTAATTCAAAAATCATTTATAAAGTCCCTGCTATGTGCTAGCCACTGTACTAAGCTCTGGGCATACAAAGGCAAATAAGAAAACAATTCTTGCCCTCAAGGGGCTTGCATTTCACCCAAAGAAAGATGTGTATAGATAAGTAAATATAGAAGTATTTACAAAGCTGTTTTGGGAAGGTGGGGTAGGAAGCACCAACAGTTGGTGGGATTCATGTAAAGCTTAGTGAAAGAGATAGTTGTGACTTGAATGGAGTTAGCAATTGTAAGAGGAAGAGATGAAGAGGGAGAGTATTCTAGGCATGGAGAACAACTGACCTGTGCAAAAAAAAAAAAGCCAGAGAAGGGAAAAAATATCAGGGTCAGGGAGCCTTAAGAGGGCTGATTTGGCAGAAATAGAGTGCAGGAGGGGGAGTAATAGGAAATAAATCTGGAGACACAGGTTGGAGACAACTGTGAGGTCTCCAAATGCCAAAGAAGAGAAATTTCAAGAGGACCATTCATGTGTGAAGGGAAGTTGGTGAGATGATTAGGATGGCAAGGAAAAATGTTAAACATTGTTTTTGAACTGCACAGCTGCTATATTTTAGGGAAAAACCACATTCTCAAAGATAGATAATGATACATTTTCCTATTTTTTTGCAGCAGCAGCAGCAGAAGGTGATGATTTTTCAGCTGAAAATCCATGTAGTTGCAAAAATAAATGTGCTGCTGAATGAGATATCCTAATCAATTAATTCTGGAATCATGTGTCCTCTCAGAAGCTGTGTTCCCACCATGCAAGGACAACTCTTGAACCTCCTATTCCATTCCTTATCCCAAATAGAGGAGGAGGTGGCAAATTGGGGCTGGAGACAGAGTTCCTGAACTAAGAGCACCAATTAATTTTTGTTTCCTCTAAATTCCTACAGCACTTCATAGTATGTTCATTATTATTTCATATATGTTAGCCTTGTCTTTAGCATTCACACATAAGCTCCATGGAGTGTGGGATCATGTCTAATATTTTTGTATCTCTTGAAACCATTTGGTATAATGTCATACATATCACAAGTAATCTAGAAATTGAAGACTGAGAAGCTCAAGGAATTTAAGAGATCTGACTACTTCACTCGATAGATGGAAAAAAAAACCCAAAAAACTCCACAAACTGCAACCCAGAGAGGCGCAGTAAGTAATTTGTCCAAGCTACACAGGTCATAAGGTGGCAAAAGTGAGATTTGAACCCAGGGCCTCTGAAGCTGAATGAAATTAGAATTCTCCAGAAAAGAAGAAGAATGTCATTCATTGTAATCCACTCTATTACATCTTGTGCTCTGTATCCAAAAGCTTCTAATCCTGCCATAAGTTTGAACATTGAAGTTACAGCCTTTGTGTGAAGGGTGCTATTCCAGGGAAAAATTTACACAAGTGAAAATTAAATCAATAAATAAAGCTGTGTTTTACACAACAATATTTAGAGCTACATAGGTGGTTAAGGCCAAGAATGGAATATGTAAATAATGTTCCCATGCCCTTATATCCAAATTTCCAACTCTTGGATAGAAAGAGCCTTTAAAAATAAAAGGAGGTAATTCTGCCTTTGGGAATATGGCAATTTTTAATTCTTAAAAGGATGGAAGATACATCAGTATTTTAGACAAAATGAGAAATTGCAGATACTAGTCAGCAGTAGCCACTCCCTGGTTCAAAGGGACAGTCAACAAAATCTGGGAATGCAGAATAGAGAACTGTCACTAGATATACTTGGGTTCTCAACTGAAACACCTTTTGTGAAGACCTTGCCATTGGCACTGAAGGTACTGAAGCTACTATTCATTCATTTAATAAACATTTACTTAATGCTTACAACGTGCAAGGCATCGTATTAGTAAACCTCCCAAATTGCTAGTATTCTCCCCCCTTTTGGAATTACTTTTACTTTGTGCATAAATTTTATTTGCTTATTTTTGCGTGTGTTTGCATGTTGTATGTCTTCCCCACTGCCCACCTCCATCCCCTGGGGATTATAAACTTTTCTGGGGCAGACAGATTTTTGTATTGTCTACCTCCCCCTCTCATCCCCCCCAACATAGAACATTTTACTAGTAGGTGCTTTAAAATGTTTGTTGAATTAGATTGAATAGTTAGTTGCTGGCGCCTCAGAGGCAAAACTCAAAACTGTCCTAACCCCTCAAGACGCTTTTGTTTTCCAGGACAATGGAAGTCTGTCTCATCTTAGAGGGATTCTAGGAAGTATGGAGGCTTGAGTTATATTTACTTCCTCTCACTATGTATCAGGAATGGTCTTTGAAATCCTATTATTTCAGATAGGTTTTATTTTCCCCTCTTTTCTAGTTACTGCTTCTTAGGATAATGGGATGCAGGCTCCTTTATGAAATTCTTTAGACTATGTGCCAAATCTCTTCTTTAGATACCTATGAAGAGAAAATGTTGTCATTATCTTCAAGACCTAATTGCTAACTGGACTACTTATTCAGCTTCTTCCAGACTAGGGGTTCTGACCCTGTGGTTCATGGACGCCTAATAAGTCCATGAATAGATTTCTGGGTAGAGGAAGGGGAAATATGATAACTTGTTTTTTTAAAAAATGATAACTATTTCCATATAATTAGTCACCTTTGTAAATCCATATATTTTATTTTAAGCATTTAAAAATATTATTCTGAGAAGGGGGTCTATAGGATTCCTTAAATTGTTGATGAGGTCTATGATGCAAAAAAGTGTTCTAGACAAAGTCTGTGATTACTCCTGAAGTAAGTGACATGCTTTCAAGAAAGTATACAGAGATAATAGTGATTATACTAGGCCAAGTGTGAGACAATATACACTTTAACAGAACTATCCGAAGAGAAGATGCATTGGGCAATATTAATATTTAGTGTGGTAAAATGCGTATGCCTGATGAAAGTCAAATTGCCCAATTTTTGCCAAAAAGAAATAATTGATGGAAATGTTTCTCATACTCACCTGGCATCTGGACAAATGGAGACTGAGAGGAATTGGTACCACCCTGGAAAACAAAGACAGTCGGAATGTGTTCTCCTGACTTTCCAAGTGCAAGCCAAAAGACTGTAGACATTGTTTTGCAGGTTTCATTTTCAGAAGCTCTGAGGTACAGATTTCAAGTATTATAGGAGCAGGTGTAGCAAACAGAAAGAACTCAAGCTCTTAAATGCTAACAATGGTTTCAGGAATGCTAAAATGGAAGAATTTATTTTTCAGTATTTATTGTTTACTTTCTTATCTTAAGAACTATGAGTGGAGATTCTGGTTCTAAGGTACCAGGATGGAACGTGAAATGAAAATATGGCCCTTAAAGTTAAGCTCAAGGGAGGTGGCATGTGTAATAACAGATGAATCTACAGAGATTTCTATATAGCACCTCATTTGAATCTCACAGTAAGCTTGTGAAGGAGGTACTATAGATATTATTACGGATGTGGAGACTGAGGTACAAAAACTTGCCCATGTTCACACAGCTAGTAAGTATCAGAAGCAATATCTGAATCCAGGCCTCTATGATTCCAGGTTCAGCCCTCTCCCCATTATTAGACTATGCTACCTGTGTAGCAGAAACACAGTTAGACCCAGGGTCAAAAGACTTACATTCATAGTTAGAATATTATCAAAGCCATAGTCATAGAATTTAGAGCTGGTAGGAATAATTCAAGGGAACAATTCACCATCCTGGCCACCACCACCACCACCACCAGCTACTGACCAATAGTCACAGTTAATCAATCAGCTACCAGGCTGTTAAATCTAAGAGTTCTAGGAACACTAGTGCCCTCTGGCCTCTGCTTCTAGACCCCACTCTCTTCCCCTCTCCCCTCCCTGCAGCCATCATTTATGGAAACAACCCTTGTGGAGTGGCAAATGCCTCTGGAAGTTTTTCCTCTCCTCTTTCCTCCTTTCTCCATCCCCTCTACCTCCCTCCAAACCTCCTGAAAACCCAGAAAAGAAGTTCTCACTATCAAAGTCCTTAGCACTATCAAATGGTTCATTAGCAGAAACCTATATGGTTGTGTTAATGAAAATGATACTGAAGAACTATTGGCCTTGCCTCTGTACCTGAAGACCACTAGGCCTTTTCCTCTGTCTTGTAGATGAGATATCCTGTTCATGTTGTCTTCCCTATGAGAAAGTGAGTTCCCTGAGAGCATACTTCTTTTCTTTTTTAATCTCCAGTGCTTAGTAGAGTATGTGTTTTATGATTAATAATTGCTCATTCATTTATTCACTTTATTCATTCCAAAGAAGCTAAACTCCAAAAAGATAACTCTGATGTTGAGTTCCAACATCTGATATTTTGGCTTTGAGTTCTCTGTTCTGATGTTAGTACTTTGGAAACTTCAGCATAAAGCTCTTTTGAATATGAAATGATCAAGACCAGGATGATTTGGGACGGGGAACCTAAGGCCTCAAGGCCACATATGACCTTTTAGATTCCCAAGTGCAGCCCTTTGACTGAATCCAAACTTCACAGAATACATCCCCTTAATAAAAGTATTTATACTGTAAAACATGGACTTAGTCAAAAGGCCACACCCAAGGACCTGGAAGGCCACAAGTGGGCCTTGAGGCTGCAGGTCCTCTCCCCCCCACTGCTACCCATATCTCATCGACATATTGCAGGGAAAAAAAGTAAGTAATAGACAAAACTACAATAACACATTTCCCCATTTTCCTCGCCAGCTTCCCCTGCCACAATCAGCTGGAAGAGCTATTATTATTTCCTCCTCAAACTCAACCTTCTTTTCAGAATGCTTGGGGTCCTCTAAAAGGTTACTGTGGCTAAAATCACAAAAGTCCTTTCCTTTTCTTTTGGCTCTTTTTTTTGATTAAGAAGCCCCAGTGACTCCCTATTGCCTATAGACTTAAATGCAAACTCCATTTTGACATTCAGTCTTTCACAATCTGACTCTAACCTCTTTCCAGACTATTTTCCCATGACTCTGTCTCTTACATGCTCTTTCTCAGTCAGGCTGGTCTTCTTGTCATTCTTCTTATGTTACATTCCATCCCCCACCTCTGTGCCTCTTGCCTGGAAAGCTCTCCCTCCTTACCTCTTCTTGGAACCCCTGGCTACTTTCAAGACACTCAAGTATCAACATCTTACGTGAAGCATTTCCTCAGTCTTTAGGGCTCTCCCTATTCCCCTCCCAATTTATTATGTATTCTCTCTGCCTTTGTCTCTACATATATGCATACACATTAAATATACATATACAGGCACACATATAACATGAGTACATATATGTATATGGAAATACAAGTATATGCATACACATATATTTATATTTATTCTTTCACTTACCTATTTTTAATTTATCAGTTCATTTATTTATTAATATAGCTGTGCCTCTGTTTTCCCCCAGGTAGAATGTAAGCTCCTTGGAGTAAGAGACTGTTTTATTTTGGTCTTTGTATCTGTAGCACCTACCATCATGCTTGGTGCATAGTAGACACAATAAATGACTGTTGAGTTTAATTCCGTATGTTGTCAGAAAGGGGATGAAAGGAAGAGTTACTGCAGTTACTTTTAGTAAATATATAGGAAGAGAAAGATAATGGGATCAAAGGATCCTTGATTTAGAGCTGGAAGGGACCCAAGAGGTCATCTAGTTCAAATTAATTTTCCAGACAAGAAAACTGGAGCTGAGAAGTGAAGTACTGGCCATGGTCACAGAGGTAGTAAGTGGCACATGGGCACATAGGAATCTCCTTCTATTAAATTCCCCTTTGAATCTTTATCTTATTTATTTTATGACTGGGGGAATAAAAAGGGAATATAAGGGTATATAAATGCCACAAGTATGGTGATGAAAAGGCAACTCTACAAAGAACTGTTATGCTTTGCTGGTAACAGCAGAAAGACATGATTATGTTGGCACTCCTGGATTATCAGACTAAGTAATATGTACTATGTGACGAATATCCCCTCTCTTCCACCCCTTCTTCACAAAAGACAGCTGTTAGCAACTTGTCTGTCAGCCAACAGAGCTGCCCAATAGGATGTTCTTCTAGCTCCTGAGAGAATAATTTGTTCTGCTAGGATTTCCTTTTCTTTTCATCCAGTAGCTCCTTCTCTTATCCTTCTTGTAATCCTTCTTGTTTTTCTACCTCGTAAAGCTTCTTCCTCTTCCAAGCTTACATTTACCGATTGATAGCAGTTCTAGGCTTTTGAGACTGTAGGATTCTCAATAACTAAAGTAGCTTTCTTTTATTTACTATTGAATGAAGAATCCTAAATCTTGAATAGATCCTTATGCCTTTCTGTGTCCATAAACTTTTTTGCTATTCCTTTCTATTTAAAGTAGCTGAGATAGTTCCTCTTTTCCTCTCCCACCTGGCAAAGTTTGCAAAGAAAAAGACTAGAGAATGCTTTGGTGATTTTGACCACAGAGATTACCTTCCACCTACATTTTATGTATCTTATATGTACATAGTTGTTGGCATGTTCTCTCCCCTGATAGACTGTGAGCTCCTTGAGGGCAAAGATCCTGTTTTTTTTTTCTTTCATCGTACCTCTAACACTTAGCAGAGTGAGAGGCACATAGCCCTTAACAAATGCCTGTTGACTGGCTGACAGTGCCCTTTCAGGTGCTCTGTTCCCACCTCATCAAAGAATAGAGTCCAGTTTCAGTGTAAAAACACTGAATATGGAGCTATGCTGTGGGTAACAGCACAAATCCTTTCTTTCCTTAATTTTTTTCAAGTACAATGTTTTCACTTTCTCTCTATTTCTCAGTATCACAAAGTCATGAGAAAGAAGGATAAACTAGTCCAACCTTCTTATTTTAAAGGTGAGGTTCAGACAGGTGATATATCTTGCCAAAGCTCATAAAAATGATGTTCATCGCAAGACCATCAGTTCAAATTTGCTATTTTTTTCTATAAAGTTATCAAATATTATGGTAATTAAGTTGATTGAATGTTAGAATCAATTTCTTTCTGAAGACTCAAGTCAGAAAGGCCAAGGTTTTTTACTTAAGTGTAAATGGAACAACAGTCCCAAGGGAACATTGAGAAAGGAGTAGGAAAACATGGTTTTTTTTTAGTTTACATTATAAATGTGGTTAGGTAGGGCTTAGAATATTAGCTTATATGATTGTCTAGTTTCATCTGTACTCCGGACAGGCTCCCTCTTGGCTTACCTTTTTGGGTGTTGTTATCCATTTAAATAATCTGTTCTTTAGAAAATTTATCATTCAGCCTTACAGTATTCACCAAGCCTGCACTTCTAGTGGCCCAAAAGAAAGGAAAAAAAATCTAGAGATCATAAGCCCTATGTTGTATCCTGTCCCTTCCATTAATTAACTCTGTGCTTTAAAGCAAATGACAACCTCTGGTTTTTGTGCCTCCATTTCCTCATTTGTCAAAATGGGAATAATAAGAATATTTGACTTCCCTACCTCATAATGTGAAAAATGAATAAGACAATCACTGAGAACAGACTGAAAAAATTAAGAATGCATACATTTAAAAGATCTTATTAAAGTAAGGATGTAGGCAGTAGAGACAGGGTCCAGCCAGATCAGATGCACGTGGGGTCTGGTTTCTTCACTCATATATGGAAGAAATCAGTAGTGCTTTCTCAGGTGTAAATGTCATGTCCTCTTTGAGTACTTTGTCAGTTCTTGATATTGATGATATACAGGGCAATAGTAATGGTTTTAGATGATCTTACATAGAATTGAAGAAGTCTAAAGAATGAGTTAGTGTTAAGATTAGATATAGATTTCAAACATAAAGATTTTCCAGATCTGAAAACTTATTTGGTTGGTTTAGGGAGAAGTGGCTGTAGAAATCAGCATTCAGAGTGATGAGAATGTGGCATCCTGCATACATACAAATTTTTAGTACTCTGGGAAGGGAAAGCTCAGATCCACATTATTATAATTCATGTCTGAGTATTTATATCCCTATCTACATACCTCTATCTCTTACCCCCCAGCATGCACGAGGGTGTGCATGTGTGCACGCCTCTACCCCAAATGCACACACACAGAGTGCATCTCTTCAAATTCTAGGCCTAACCCTCTCTCTAGAAATGATGGCAAAATGAATACTGAATAGCCCATCACTTTTGACCAAGAAAGATGGTATATAATTTTCAGTTTGCATACGGCAAACAACAGGATCCTGCAATGCCAGGTAGCCAAATTTAGAGGTTTATATTTGAATGAAATTTGACAGCCTGCAACTTCCTGTAGCTAACCCAGCAGCTTCACAGCTGCCCCAAAAGCCCCTCCATGAAAATGAGTTAATTTGAACTAATAGGTCACTGAGGTAGTAAAGTGATAAGATTAGGAATTTTCCTTGTTCACATTTGTGCAGGCGTTTTTATGGCCCTGTAATACCATTTTTTGTGTGCCAATTTAGACGAGTGCATATGTTGAAATGTATAAGGCTTCCGGAATACTTTTCAACCCTGTTGCAGAATAAGATTATTCTCCCAGTACTTTGAGTTACAATATTAATTACATGGCTTGGGAAGAGTTTCTTTCTAGAATTTATCAATGTTGCCATTATTGTTGATCCAATAGCAACCATCGTCATTTGTGTCTACTTAGTGTCAGTTGTCAAGGCAGTCAAAACTTCTTACAGACTTAAAAAAGCTATATGTACTTCCTTTTTCACATCCTCAACATACTTTAGATAGGAAAAGGGACTGGTGTTATAATGTTGAACTGTATTACACATCACAGATTTGAATATACCACATGTTAAATTATAGACTGAAAAAGATGGAAGGACCTTAGAGTACTTTAAGAGAACATCGTTTTGCAGAAGAGACAATCAGAGCACAGACAGATTAGGAGATTTACCCAAGATCACACACTCTGTCTAGGGACAGAGCAGGGACTAAAATCCAGTTCTCCAGATTCTTAGTATGGTGATTTTATTCTACTGAAAAACACCCTTATTCACCCACATACACATACAGGTACACACATACATATGTAAAGTAAAAGACTCCCACTAGTTAGCAACACTTTTGTCCTTTGATACTACTATATAGGAACTCAACAGGGCAGAGTTAGATACTTAATATAACAGTTTCCTGGTGAAACCAATAGTCACACTTAAACATCCCAATTTGTTTCAATGTTCTAATCATTAGACAATCCCTTTCTCTTTATAAAATGGTTTAACTTACATATCATTCCCTTGATTGACAACTTTCAATGGCTCCCCAGGATAAAATAAAACTCTTCAGTCTGGTATTTAAACATCTGTGATCTGACTTTGACCTAAGTTTTTAGCCCAATTTCATATAATTCTTCTGCATGTACACAATGTGCCATGTAAGCATCTGGAAAGTTGCTGTTTGTTGAACTTGAACTTGACATTCTCTCTCCTGCTATTGTTCAGGAGCCATTTGCACAAGCTATTCCCTCATACCCAATATACATTTCTGCATTCCTTCCTCTCTCTTCCCCTCAAACCCCAGCCTGCCTTTTCGAAGTCCTATTTTTTTTTCTTTCAAAGCTCGGATTAGATATTAAGCTCTCTTTGAAAGCGTTATCTGATCCTCCTATCTCTATCTCCTAAAGTTATCTTTTGTTGACTTATTTTACATGAGTTAGAGGCTTTCCTCTTGTTCTCAATATTTAGGGAATATCAATGTATAACCTGGGCTGGCCATCTCTTGTGTCTAATTCTTGTTACATGACTGTGTTGTCTCCTTTTCTTTTCCTACATGTTCTTGTTAAGGTGTTTTACATCACTTCTGATATGCACTTTCTAATACAGATGCCTCCTTGGGTCTACCCCATATCTCTCCACTATTCTCTGGGTTGTTTGTAATTTCAGTTCTTTCAAGGACATGATGTTCAATGATCTTCATTTCCATAACCATATAGCACCATTGGGAGAACACTGGTGTTAAAAATGGTTTTAATTCTATGCTTTAAAAGATTTATTAAAATAGTTTCTACATAGTTGAGCACTTCAATGGGTATGTGTGAATTGCTAAAATGTTGTACAACTTTCCAGATGCAAACCAGCTTGATCTCTTCTTTAATTCTGAGCCTCACTCATTAACTACCTGCAGCACCTGCTCCTCTTCCACCTTCTCCCCACCTCCTAACATAATTTGTGCTTTACTTCCTTTGTACTTTGGCTCTCATCATTCTCTTCACCTGGAATGTCCTCCATTTATTGCTTTAGGGGGAATTACCTCTACAACAATAAGTTTTATTTACATATTGATGCACTAACTTCAATTAGATAACCATCTAGCTATATGTCATGGTCTGGACAAAATGTATTTTTCATCTACTTTGTTTTTAAGTGTAGATGATCAGATTGATCTCTAGCTATGGCTCTACATATCAGTGAGGAAGACCTATACAGTCCTGAAGATAGTAGTGTCTTCTGGGAAGATGAGCAATGAATGTCCACCACTATCAACAAAGAATCCTTCTGTTTTTAGATTTTGTGTAAGAGAAACACAGGGATCAGAACACTTTGGATGATCCCATGTTGTATATTTGTTTTGATAGTAACTATCAAAAGTGTTGTAAGGTATGCAGAAAATGTTAATGAATAGCAATATGCATTATTGAAATATTCTTTGGCTGGAATAAATAAGAAATCATACAAGAATAAAAAGGTGTTATAATGAAATAATCAAGTTCACTCTCTCAACCAAAAAACAAATATATACTGAGTACCTGTCATGTATAAGACATTGTGGGTCATACACAAATGAATAAAACTGTCTCTGCCTTCCAGGAATCAACAGTCTATTTGGGAAGATATAATACAGTTGTAAAAAGCTAACAAAAAGCTAACAAAATACTAGAAGCAAATACTAAGTTCAAAGGAACTTTCAAGGGAAAGTTCACTTTGAGCTGGTGACTAAAATTTTCCTACTTAGATGATCAAAAGCAAAGTGAAGCAATTAGAACCATGGAAACAATTTATGCAACAATTACAACAATATTAGTAGGAAGAAAAATAACAAATTAAAATGAATAGTGCATAATTTTAATGAATAAGCTTATCTCCCTGCCCCCCCAGGAGAGAAGATGAATCTGCTTCCCTTCTTCGCAGAGGTAGGGGCCTATAGGTGTGGAACATTGTATAATTTGTTGATGTATTAGTTAATTTTTCTTTGTTGTTGTTGTTGTTGAGTTGTCTTTCAGTCACATCAGACTCTTTGTGACCCCATTTTGGGTTTTCTTGGGAAAGATACTGAAGTGGTTTGTCATTTCATTCTCTGGCTCATTTTACAGATGAGAAAACTGAGGCAAACAGGGTTAAGTGAGTTGCCAAGGGTCACACAATTGTACTACTTTTCTTCTTTTTTTATTCTTTACTACAGAGAATGGCTCCTTGGATAAGGGGAGTAGGAAAAGGTATATTGGTAAATGCAAGTGACAGAAAAAAAACAATACCAATAAGAATTTTAAAATAAAATACATAAAATATCATTTCCTCCATGAAATATTCTCTGATGATATATCCTATCTCTCCTTCCTCTAAACTAATACTATGTACATATATATATATACATATATATATATATGTTTTTGTGTGTATTTCTTATCACCACTATATATTTTTTCATATTATATCCTATATTACAATTATTTGTATCTTTCATCTCTCCTATTATAATATAATCTTTATAGATCCTTCATAGTGCTTAACATAGCACCCTGTACATATTAGTATTCATTAAATATTAGTTGAATGTATCAATGAAATCTACAAAATTAATTTGTCTCTGCTTTAATTCTCCAATTTTCTAAGAAGATGATTTTAAATGATTAATTTTGGGCATGTGCACTATCTTCCTCTTCACTGGGATGAAGAATTTACAGAATTCTAAATTTCAGATGATTTCTTGAAGTTTTACCATGAAAAGTGAACAGTTATCTTGGGCTGTGGATGTAATTATATTCAGGGCATCTTTGTATCATTTCTGTGATTTGAAGCACAAAATAAAACACATTTTGCTTTTGGGTCTTTGTGTGCCTTTGGAACATTGCTTGTACTAATATAACTTAGGAGAACCAAAGGTATCATGATGCCCTGCTGATAAATCCCATACTTTACTTGGCACTAAGCTAGTACAGTGCTTCAATTGTGTCAGATGTTCATATTCTGTTTCATTGAAAAACTGATTATATTTTGTGAAATGTGTGAAAGAATTCAACTCTAGAAAACAGTTTTAATTTCATGACATTTAAAAATTGACATGATCAGGAGAACAGCTGAGAAAATAAGCTGCTTATGAAAGTTTTGCTTTTTGTATTTCTGTGGTTGTGAAGGAGCAGGTGGTTGGGTGGGGAACATGGAAGCAGGGAAAATGTGGTTCAGTTTTCTGAACAGAGGGACAGAGAAGGCTTCCTAACTTCAAACAATGGGTCATTCTGGACAAATATGCAATGAAAGAATCAAAAAATAAAACATTCATCAAAATGAATGGAATAATGTGGTCTGTACCACAGGCACGAGAGTTTACAAGACACTGCTCATTCAGAAAGGGGTTTTGCTTTGGTTTTTTATTCTCTTTCTCAATCCTGTAAAGGAGGAAAGTTGGCTATGTCAATCATGTGATATGCAAAGTGACATAATCTGATCATGAGCCAAAGTACTTGGTAAGGCTCCCAGGTTAGACATTGATTCTCTTTATCACACAATCTATTGAAAACTACAGAAAAGAGGCAGCTCTTCTATGTAGAGATCAAAGACAAGTATCTCATGCCAGTGGTATGGTGACTCAGCTTGTTAAAAGGAAACGGCAGTTTTTGTAGGAGATTTCAAAAATCACTTTATCTAAGTACAGAGATGTTAACAGATAACTTTTAAAATAAACATTAAAAAATCAAATTATTAACAAAGCAAAGGAGATAACAGTTGGATAACTTGGTGACTGAGCTCTTCTGCAAGCATGTAAATGTCATGGAAATACTTCAAAAGGTCTGTGATTTCGCCAATATTACTATCACTGATATAAATCGGAACCCATAGATGCCTTATTATTATAGTTTCATGAGTTACTGTGGCCAACTATACTAATTGCCTGGTGAACAATTTTATAGTGATGAACCTCTCTAGACTTAAGCTACTCCTCCTATGAAAATCTGTGACTGGGACCATAGTTTAAGATTTTTCAATTTAGTAGGACCGTTTAGAGCTGAGCTCTGTTTGCAAAATCTTTGAAAAGTTCACCCTGGAATAGGATCTTACTAAAGTTTACTCATGCACCTGTTCACTGAAATAAAAGTTGTAAAAGTAACAGGCTAGAATACACATTTATGACAGATGAAAAGATGAAAAGGATATTTATTTCTTATGCCAGATGTTAAAAAAACCCAACCTATTATGTTATTTACCCAAGTAGAACTTAAATGTTTACACTTGCTACATAAGTAGCAAGTGACCTTGGGCAAGTCACTTGAGATCTCTGGGCTTCTGTTTCCTCATCTGAAAAATAAAGGAATGAACTAGAGTTCATCCTTTCCAACTCTTAATCTAGGATCCTATGATGTTGGTTTTTCTTTTTCTTTTTTTTTGTGGTTTAAATCTTTTTTAAAATTTATTTTTTTATTTGTTTTCTTGTTTACATTATTCATTTTCATTACATTTTTGAATTACACATTTTCTCCCCATCTTGCCCCTGCCTCAACCCTAAAACAGCAATCCCACCGTAAAGCCCCTCCCCTGCTCTGCTCTCTCATTTTTGGTAGGGCAGGGAGGGTCTCCCTATCCCAGCCCCTGTACATCTTAATTGCTAGTTGCAGGTATTGCAGGACTTTAAATTCTAGATTCTTTCGATTCCTCCCTTGTCACCCACCCCCACTGGAAGGACACTCAATTCAATACAGGCTATGGATGTGTGATTATACAGGACATCTTCATAGTGGACATATTGTGACAGTGATCATCTGTCTCTCCTTCCTATCCCTCCTCCCCTCCCTTGTTCTGTTCTCTACCCTGTCCCTGTCCATTTACTGAAGTGTATGCTTTCAGTATCCCTCCCCCAGACCCTGCCCTTCCCTCCATCATCCCCCCTATGATCCCCATGCCCCCTACTCTCCTGTGTGGCATGATGCCCAGTTTAGAATTTA
>JAQQSW010004368.1:0-14456 GCA_028646575.1 Pseudocheirus occidentalis
AAATACGTTGTGTCTGTGACTGTGTATAAATTTCTCCTGGTTCTGCTCTTCTCACTCAGCATCAGTCTAAGTCTCTCCAGGTTATTATGAAGTGTATCTGCTCCTCATTTCTTATAGCACAGTAGTATTCCATTACATTCATGTACCACAAATTGTTCAAGCATTCCCCAATTGATGGGCATCCCCTTGTTTTCCATTTTTTTGTCACCACAAAAAGAGCCGCTATAAATACTTTTGTACATATGGTTCTTCTTCCCACTTCTCTGAACTCTTTGGGATATAACTCTAGAAGTGG
Organism: Pseudocheirus occidentalis; assembly: GCA_028646575.1. NCBI lineage: Eukaryota > Metazoa > Chordata > Mammalia > Diprotodontia > Pseudocheiridae > Pseudocheirus > Pseudocheirus occidentalis. The sequence continues at coordinate 296 of JAQQSW010004368.1, forward strand.
TGTTGCTGGGTCAAAGGGTATGCAATTATTTATAGCCCTTTGGACATAGTTCCAGATCACTCTGCAGAATGGCTGGATCAGTTCACAGCTCTACCAACAATGCATTAGTGTTTCAATTTTTTCCATATCCTCTCCAGCATTTATCATTTTGCTATTTTGTCATCTTAGCGAGCCTGGCCAGTGAGATATGGTACCTCAGAGTTGTTTTGATTTGGAATATTTTTTATATGCTTATAGATGTCTTTAATTTCATCTTCTGAGAACTGCTTGTTCATATCCTTTGATCATTTATCAGTTGAGTAGTGGCTTGTATTCTTATGAATTTGGCTCAATTCTTTGCATATTTTAGAAATGAGGCCTTTATCAGAGACACTGGTTGTAAAAATTCTTTCCCAATTTTCCACTTCTCCTTGGCTTTTTTTGTAGATCATATAACATTTATAAAATGCTTTTTACACCTTAAAGTGCTATATAAATGCTATAGAACTCTGAACCTGGAATTAGAAAGTTCAAATGTGATCTCAGCTAGCTGTGTGAAGAACCTGGGCAAATTAGTTCACCTCTTATCTTCCTCAGATCCCTAATCTGTTAAATGGGGAAAATAGTAGCACCTACCTTCCAAGGTTGTTGTGAGGATAGAATGAGAAAATGCTTGTAAAATGCTTTTCAAACTTTAAAGTGCTATTATAAGTAAAAGTATGGAGGGAAAACATTCAATCTATAGTGGACAATAAATGATATAACAAGAGCATTGAGAAAGGGCATCTGAACTAAGAAATAATCAATAGAAACATTATAAACATAGCTAAATCCATATTTATATTTATACCATATGTTTTTAAAATTTAAATTAACTTTTGTTTATTCTTAGTTTATATCATCTACTTACATGAGATTTTGAGTTACAAATTTTCTCCCCGTCTTTCCCCTACCCACCACCCCAAAACCCACTGAATACACCCTCCCCTAATCTGCTCTCTCCTATATCCTCCCCCATCACCCCTCTGACTTTCCAGTTGGGCAAGATGGATCTCCATACCCCAGTGTCTGTATATCTTATTATGTACCATCTGTTATACAGGATCTTTATGATTAGGGATTTGGGTACGGGTAGGTCAATGGGGGAGGACCTTGAAGAACTGTGATGTCTTACTCAGCACTGTTATACAAGGCTTCTAGAGGACTTACAATTATTATCCCCATTCTTTCTATCCTAGAATTCCTCCAGCCAGTAAATTGACTTTTAATTGTGTCATTAATTGTACCATTTTCCTTCCCTTGCAAAATAAATCAAACCTGGAATTTTATAGTCAATTTTTGAAGCATAAACACTTAATAATGACCAGCTCATTTTTATTATACAGGATTGGAGTAACAGTGAAGATATTTTTTTTTTCAAATAAAAGTAAAGCTTATTGGAAGTTCATTAAAAGTTCACCATATGGGGTAGACTCTTTTTTTTTTTTTGACTTGTTTATTTACTTTTCGTTTACAGTGAAGATATTTCTGTCTCCAAAATTGAACCATGTGGATTTTTCTCCTTTACAAAGAACAATAGGTCCCTGACCTTTACCAATTAGTCCCTATGGAGAGGACAACTTTTACTAGGGTCACTAGGGATCGATTTTCAAAAGAGTTAGAAGACATAGTTGCTGTTCTCCAGGGACCGGGAAAAGTTTATTTTTCTTTTTAAATAAAGCAAACTCTCTTCCCTACCATCAATCATGGCACACATTGTATGAACTCTAAATATAATAGCAAAAATGTTGTATCAAAAAAACAAGTAAATCTAGTGACATTTCTACAGAAATTTGATGGGGGAATCTGGATAAACCGTTGCTTTAGCTACAGTGAGATGACAGAAAAGTGAAAGTGAGGATGTGTGATTGATTCTTAGTAAACATAAAGCTTGGTGAGCATGTGGGTCCATAGAATCTGTAGGTATGTGACTAGGTATTTGGAGGATGCATTTGTTAATCCATGATTTAATGAAACTGGGCATATTTAGGAAGTACATACTTCAAATAAAACAAACTCCTATTTAGCTACTATTGAAGAGAAAATTGTGTATGTATGTGTTGGAGGAGGTAATATGGGGTAAATGGTTAGGAAAGAGTCAGCTATGCTTCATGATGAATTTTGACTAGGTTGATAGCAGTCACCAAATAGTTATTCAGCTCAACACTGTGATCTGTGTCAAAAGAAAGAATGACAAAGTACTTATTAAGTGCCTAATTTATGGAAAGCATTGTGCTGAGTACTGGAGATAAAAGTAGAAAAGCTAGGCAGATTCTTGTTATAGTGGAGCCAAGATTCTACTGGGGAGAGACAAGACAGATAGGAGGATCAGCTTCAGGATACATGGAAAGGCCTGGTGGTCCTTAAGGTGGGAGTTAACACCCAGGGCTCTGGATATAGCAGCATCAAGGCAGATGAATTAAGGACCAGAGGTCAAAGGGGCAGGTCAGATGGTAAAGCAGTGGTCTGGCAGATAATCTAATTTTGCTTGAATGTAGAGAAAGGAGACATCAGCATATGGTAGAGATCATGGGACATTGAAAACTGTAACTCTTCCACTTTTTGCCAAGTTATAATAATTTTGGTGATAACACCTTTAAAAAATGGTATTCCTGAATTTGCACATAGAATACATTTAACTGAGCAAAGAAAGTGGGGTGGCAGGGAGATGACAAAGGTGTGCGTGTGGGGGGGAGGGGAAGTTAGTTAAAGTTAGCTTCCTAAAGGGTTTCCTTACTCCGAGACCTGACTTTTATCTACTTGATATCTTCTCATGGTACTCTTCAATTCTGAAACAACTTAATGCATGTCTAAGATGTTATCTACAATAAGCTCCAAAAGGGAGCTCACAGCATGATGAGGACACTGGACTTGGAAGTTAGGGACATGAGTTTAAATTTTTACTGTCTACCACAAACTTATTGTTCATCCTTCATTTTTGAAGGGGACCAGTGACATCATGGGTGATGACTGATGCCTTGACTTGCATGTGAATTGTATGTAAGTGAGGTAGAGTCGCATAAAAGTCATCAGCCTCACTCTTCCTGAGTCATTTATGTCCAGTGGGAAGACAAAAGTCAAGATGACTAGTGATGGCCCAGAAAGCCATGTGGATGACTTTGGTGCCTTGGATGCTTCACCAAGCTCTAAGTGCTTCACAGCACCTGCTTCATCCACCTTCATGACCCTTGGTAAATCTTTACTGTTTGGGGTAGACATCCCTCTAACTCAGAAGTTTTGAGGCCTATCAGTTACCCTCAACCTGGAAATGCCTTGTGCTCCTGAGGAGTGATAAGAGACTAAAATTTCCATTTGTACAATGTTTATGGAAATAGAGGAGAAAGCAAATTTATTACCTTTTAGAAAAACTAAATGTCTTTGGAGTATTTCTTAATTGCAGACCACAAGAGGAATTAATTCTGTATTTATAGCAAACCCATAACAAATGAGATGATATGAATTCATAATTATATTCAACTGTGGTCAATATAATTATGTAGAATAGATGCCAACAGGAGAACTCAACTAAGATATGTGAATATGACTCAGAAACATATGCTTTTGGAAAGTATCACCTCCCACAAAATGACTTCCAAGGGGACAGTCTTACAAATTTAAATTCTGGTCCCAAAAGCAAAATTTCAGAAAATGCTTCCTTGCCATTTATCAGATTACAAAAAAACCAGATTTTTTTTTTTAAATCAAAGTGGGATAACTTCATTTGTAGATTCCTTTTAGTTCCCTAGGCTATATTTATGACTATGCCTGGAACTTCCTTATGAATTAAAAGTCATCCAGAAATGCCTATTTAAGATTAAGCTTATAGAATGCTTGAATTCAGGTTTTATCACTTAAATGTGTTTGTCCTACAGTCTTCTTTACAGTGCAAAATAAGTTGAGAATGTGAATGGGTAGGTGAGTATATACTGGAAAAAGTCAGATATAACAAAGGTGAAGGAACTAGAAGGACTTTATAGCATTTAACTAAGTAATTTGGAGATTATCTAATAGAACAATAAAACTTTAGAAACAGAGTGATGAGAAATCATCTAGTCCACAGTCTTTATTTTAAGTAATGACACTAAAGTTTAGAAAGAAGTTAATAATTTGTTTAGTTACACATTGGTTGAAATGTTTTTTTATGGAAAGCATTGTGCTGTGAAAGACAAGATGTTGAAATGTTTTTTAAAAATTGAACTTTTTTTTCCTTTTAGTTTTGATCAGTAAGGAGATATCATTGGTAAATGCTATGAGATTAGAGTAGTTTATGTTCCTCTTCCTAGGTACCCGAAATGGTATTTGCTAAAAAGAAATCTAATGGAAACTTTGCTTAATCTTATGGGCTTGATTTGAAGACAAAGATGTTAGAGCTGGGCCTTGTGCCAGAATTCTTAGTTCAGTTTTGAAGGCTCTCATAAGTCATTGAACAATTAACATAAAGTTGATTTACTTTTCCCTAACAGTTAGATCTCCAATAAGTATACAGTGCTGCTTCTCTTCAGATTTGAGAGACCCTACCTCCTTAGACTCCTTGCTCTCCTTTGCCTCCATGTGGAAAGTCATCTGGTTTGCAGGTCATCAGGTTGAGATGTTGATAAATCAGTGATTTTAGGCACCCATGTCTGAGATGTCCCAACTTCACCCTGGTGGGAATTTTATTCTCTGGAAGGTTCATTAGGGAAGTTGGGGCAAATCACTTTGTCTCCTTTTAAGGGAAAGTATTCCTTTTGCGGGAAGGAAGAAAGAATACCTAAATCCATAGAGGAGGTGAGGGAAGCATGGGCTCAACACACGTTGTAGAGGAAAGCTGGTAGATATTAGTCCTATGACAACTGGGAAAATCAGAGATGCATGAGAAAGACCTTTGTGTTGTGAAATGAAGAGACTATATTGTTTTCTCTCCTTGTATATCATGGTACATTAAATATTGAGAGAGCATGTAGGTGGGCAAACATGTACTGGAGAAAACCAGTTGTGTAATAATTTTGGCAATCACTTCTTTTGTGCCAAATAGATTAATTTCCAGCTTTTGGTGGAAATTGTATTTTATTTAGGGAAATCAAAATCATGCATTGTATCCTTCTTTATGTAGACAATAATATTTTATTGTGCGGTAATTTAAAAATGTAAATAAGTTATCTTTGAGTCTCAATGATCATCTGCCCGGCCTACTGTTTTGGTAAGTTTCAGAATTTCATCTGGAAAGGTAAGTAGTTGTGGCTACCCTGCTTCATTGGAAACTATGAATTCATGTTAAGAAAATACAAAGAGTCGCTACACTTTGGAATGAAACAAGGATCAGGCAGGAAGGCTTTCTCACAAACTAATGTTTCCTTTCTCATTTCCATTCCATTTGTGAATTTGGAGTAATCTAAGTGAGAGCTAAATAAATAACTAAACATTAGAGAAGCTGAAATACCCCCTAGATGTCCTCCTATTATGTTGAGTGATACAGTTATCAAAATAGAGTGTGGGGGTAGGAAGAGGAGTGTAAATCTTCTTCATTAGCTTTAGCTACCTAATATTTAGCAATATCCATTCCAATTAGTGGCTTGGGGAAGGAAATGAATGGAGTTTATTTAGGTTAGTTAGTATTTTTTAGCTGGAGAGTCATGACCAATTTTTAAGGCCCTGGGAGTTCCTAGGGAATCCCAGAGAATAGAGCTACCAAATTACAAAGAACCATTTGGGTGGACATGATACTTCTAAATAAATCATTTTAGCCTAGTAATTAATTAATATGAAACCCACTGAAGCATATTGTAATCCAAATCTACATTAAAGAATTTAGGAGTTGTGGCAGGGCAGTGAAAAAAAATCTAGAACTTATTAAAATATTAAGTTTTATTTTAATAACCTGAATATTTAGTGCTGATATAGTCCAAATTATATTACAATACAATTCTCAGATGTAATGATTTTCTGACTGTTTCTTTTGTAGTGGTCATAGTCAAAAAGACCATGTCATAGTCAGTTGACAAGAAATTATTGATTGCTTACATTGTGCATAGTTCTAGGATTACAAAGAAAGGCAAAAATCACTCCCTCCTTTCAAGGAGCTGACATTATATCTTGGAGGAGGATGCCATGCAGATAATTGTGTGTGTACAAGATGTACACAGTATGAATGAGAGATAATGTCAGAGAAAGCACTAGAAGCTGGGCGGACCCTGGAGAGGTCTCCTGCAGAAGGAGAAGTTTGAATTGAATCTGAAAGGAATCCCCCACAAATGCACCAAAATAAATATCAGTAGGTGGAGATGAGGTAGGAGAGTAATCCAGGCATGGGAAACAGCCAGCGTGAAGTCACAGGATCAGTAGATGGAATATCTGCTGAAGGAGAACGACATATGTTTTTTGTTTTTTTTAAATCCTGTTTGATTGGGAGTCAGTAAACCTGGTTTCTTGTTGTAGTTTCCTATTGCTTCTAGAATAAAAAATAAATTACTCTGTTTAGCTTTGAAAGTCCTTCACAATCCATCTCCAGCTTCTCTTTCCCAGTCCTTTTGGATATTATTTCCCATTCTTCCCTTCCTCCTTCCCAAACTATGTGATCCATCCAAATGGGTCTTTTTCTCTGTTCCTCACAAACTTCACTGAATCTCTCATATCTACTCCTTTGCAGTGACCATCCCACAGGGCTGGAATGCCTTTCTTCTTGCTTAAGCACCTTCTTCTGCATGAAGCCTTTTGGGCCCCCTCTGAACTGTGCTAGTGACTTCCCTCTCAAACTACCTTGTATGTAATCAATCAATCTCTCTCTCTCTCTCTCTCTCTCTCTCTCTCTCTCTCTCTCTCTCTCTCTCTCTCTCTCTCTCTCTCTCTCTCTCTCTCTCTCTGTCTTTCTCTGTCCCCCACTCTCTTACATACACATGTTAACTTTATATTTATGCTATGATATTCACATATTACAATGCACACCCATATATAGACACATGCATTATATATGTATTTTAAATACAGTATACATGTATTTGTGTGTATATTTATAGTATATATGCATATGTACATACATATGGTAGTGTGTGTATTGTTTTATTTTTATATATACATATAACTATATTAGATCTCATACACTACCATACAAGCATAAAGAAACATGCATTATATGTGTGTGTATATACACAGCAATATAATAAGTGCACATATATGTGTTTATTAAATGCTGTTTCCTCATTTATAAAATGTGAAGGTTGCTTAAAAACCAGCATTTATTAAGTGTAGACTCTGCTGTATACTATGCTAGGCATTGGAGATATAAGGAAAATATGGAAACAGTTTCTACCCTCAAGAATATCATATCTTAGGGGGAAAATAATCCTATAAAAGAATGAGTATTAAATATATATGAAGTTAAAATAATATTAATTACTGAGGTGGGGAAGGCACTAACAACTGTGGAGGGTGATCAAGATAGGAAATGGGTGTTTGAACCAAGTATTAAAGGATGATTGGGATTCTTTGTGGGGGTAGAAGAGAGGAGGGAGTACACTCCATACCCTGAGAACATCCTGTACCAAAGAAGTGAGATGATATGTAGTGTACTGGGACCAGCAAGCTAGAACATAGAGTAGGAAAAGAGTAGTATGTAGTATGCTTGGAAAGGTCTGGAACCAGACTATGTGGGCCTCCAGACCTTAGAGGGAACCACTGATGCCTCTTGAGCAGCGTAGTGACATGGTCAGACCTGTGCTTTAGGAATATCAACTTGGCAGTTTTGTGGATGACAGACTGGAAAAGGGAGAAATTAGAGGCAATTAGAGGGAAACCTGTTAGGAGCATCCTTCAGTAGCCCAGTTGAGGACCTCAATGAGGGAAGTGGCTGCATGACTGGAGAGAAGGGAATAATGGGAGAGGAAAGGTGGAAGTAAAATTTACTAGACTTGGTAACTGTTTGGATATGAGTGACGAAAGGAAGGACATAGTCCCCAAAATGATTCAGAGGATTCAAACTGGATAGCCTAAAGAACAACTGTACTCTCACCCTAAATAGAAAAGGATGATCAAATAACGGTACATTAAGTGACTCTCTAGCACCAGGTACTGTCCTGGTCACCTGGTCCCTAGTGATACAAATAAGTGACACAGTGAGAATTGAAACCTGTATTCTCTAAATCCAGCATGCTTTCCCTTTTAGACTACTGCCTCTAGAGTTAGTCTAAACTCCTGCTTTATAAATGAAAGCAAACCACCCACACTTTAATTTTAGAGCGGATGACATCTAAAGACAGAGAGATGAAATTATTGTTGAAGTTTACACAGGAATTAAGGAAAAGAGCCAGGATTTATATGTAGGTCCTCTGACTCCAAATCAAATTTTTGATCCCTCTTCTTTCTCCCCCACCCCTCCCAAGCCAATTGTGTTCCATGTATGGTCTCTTCTGTTTGAATGTAAACCTCTAGGGGCCATTTAGCTTCTCTTATTTTTATACACAGGACTTAGCCTACTGCTTGTTATAAAATAATTGCTTAATATATGCTGTTTTTCTCCACTCACCCATTTATTCCATGCTGTTTGCATGACATAAAGTTTTACTCTTTGTAGTGGCGACCACACTGCTATACTCAGGATGACTGCTAGCACAGGTTCTTAGATCTGTTTTACTATGAAAGATGGCTGTTTAAGGGCTCAGCAGTCTTTTTAATTACATTCACTAGTTCAGGGGAGAAGTCAGCACCTTCAACTACAGAGAAAATACAAGCAGAGAAATAAAGACCAATAGACAGGGTTCTGACTGCCTGAATCAACTGTAAAATACAGTTGATTTACATACTTCCCAGAGAGCCTTTATATCTGAGCAGTCCGGGAACTCTGAACGTGACCATTCAGGATCTTGACCAGGAAATCAAAGGCTCCTTCTCCTAAGGAGCCCTAAAAGCAAAATACCAATCAATGTACATTCACATAATACACACATTCTTCTCATAACCAGAAGTCATCACAACCCTCATGATGCAGTGCCTAATTAGAAATTAGCAAAAGGTGTGAAAGCCTTCCTACAACAAGCCTCCCTTAAGCAAACTTCCCTTAATGGTCTCCAGGTGAGACCTATTAATGGGTGGGGAAGACCTTACATCCTATTACAGTTGTGCATGAGGGAATATTTTAGTATGTTTAAAACCCAGTCTAAAAATTATAGCAGCAAGTGCAAATTGTAAATGATTCAGCAGGCATCTACCTTGTTCTGTATTTAGCAAAACCCCCATTGTTTTGTATTTAGCAAAGATCTTATATCCCATTAACATGACATTCTTCCACTAAGTCATCCTCGCTTGCTACTCCCCTTGCAATTTTCATATTCCATGCCCTCTTAAAACAAGGAACAGTGTTATTCCTACCTCAGACTAGCACAGACCAGGCAGAATTGTCTTAGGTATCCTTTAAGCAACTTGTTCTAATGCCACTGACTCAACTTCCTCCAGTTACAGGGCTAAATATGTGTTTGTTGAATGAATGTTTGACTGTCTGGGCAAATAATCAACGGGGTAGATTCCTTAAAAGGAAAAGTCCATTTACTGACTCTTAGGAAGAATGATTTGTGGAGCATTATTCATTTGATAAAGGGCAAGGAAAATCTTTTAGTGATGGTCTCTTGCTTAACCTACAACTGAAAGGAAGTGTTTCTTTTAGGGAAGAAATATGGTTCACATAGATCTTAGAAAGTGTCATCATTTAAAGGTACTTCAAAAAAGTACTCATCTTGAGGTCAGCATTATGGTTGCTTACAGCATTTTCATATACAAGGATTTTCACAAATACAAAGAACCAAGGTAGATTGAATAACATTGTCAACTTTACAGAACCACAAGCAGCATTCCACTGGAATTATGAACTTTTAGCAATGTCCAAATGTAGAAGTATAAATGATTTTAGTGAAGGTTCTAGGTGACTTAACACCTTTCCCTTTCAACATTTTAGTTTTTTTGGTGTGATTTTTATAGATTTATAGCCATAAGAGGTCTTTTGAGGTCATGAAGAATAAGGTCACTTTCTGAGGAAAAGAATATGTCTCTGGCATATCTTTTTCTTTTTTTCCTTAAATAATTTGATAATATTTTGTTATTATACTGACTTAATTTCCCTATATCTTTCCCCATTCACACTCAGCAAGAAACTTCTAATAAGCAATACAAAAGAAAGAGTAGGGGAAAAAAGGTCAGTAAAACCAAATCACTTATTAGTGGTTCTCAAATGTTGTAATCTTATGACCCTTTTACACTCTTAGAAATTATTGAGGACTCCAAAGAGCTTTGTTTCCTCTGGGTTCTGTCTATGGATATTTATTGAATTAGAAGTTAAATTCTTTTAGGATTATTATGAAAATCATTTTGACCTCATGGTATCCATGAAAGAAAGCATCCTGACCTTTTTTAAGGCAGCTCATCAAAGTTGAGAAACCCTGATGTTTCCTGAATCATTCTTCGAAAACCACTGACATTTATCAGGTTTAATACTTATAAAAGATTTTATACCTACTAGTACTGCAATGAAAGGGAGGAGTTACATTCTTATACTTCTTCAAAGTCAACCTTGTTCCTTATATTTTCTCTGCTTTCAGTTTTGCAATTTTTTTTACTCTTCCATTTTCATTCTTGTGATACTCATTGTTTATGTTGTTTTTTTGGGGTCTAATCTTACCATACTTTGCATAATTATATATATATATATCTTATGTTTCTTTTTATTTTTAATATTCACTAAACAAAATTCATGACCTTCATATGCTACAATTTACCTTTCCTCACCATCACCTAGCATTTTTAAAGTGCCTTCTATGTGCCAGGCATTGTACTAGGCACTGGGGTTAAAAGATAAATGATACTTCTGCTGTACTCAAGAATCTTACAGTCTTTTTTTTTTAGAGGGCAATTGGGGTTAAGTGACTTGCAGAAGGTAACATGGCTAGTTTTTGTGTTAAGTATCTGAGGCTGGATTTGAACTCAGGTCCTCCTGACTCCAGGGCCAGTGCTCTATTCACTGCGCCACCTACCCGCCCCAAGAGTCTTACATTCTAATAAAAGTTTAGCAGACTCAAGTCATTAGACTATGACCACTATGGTCAAGACATTGTCAGAAAAAAATTAAGTTACATTAATTTTTGGGGGATAATCTGAACTCTAGGTAATAGTCTAATGTGTTCTTCAAAAGAACTCTAATAACTTAAAGATATGTGTCAGTCAATTATATAACCATTTACCTGTATGTACCCATCCTTGTGCTAAATGCTAGGGACACAAAAAATGACAAAGGGTATTCCTTACCCTCAAGTACCTTACAATGTAGACACCATGTAAATAAATATAAACAAAACAAGCCATGTTCAGGATAAATAGGAAATACCCAACTGGGGGAAGTCATTAGAATTAAGAGGGATTAGGGAAGGATTTCTTTAGAAGGTGGGATTTTAATTGGTAGTATAAAATATAAATGAATACAAGATAACATTTTTGGGAAGAGATCATTACAAAGGTAGGGGGAATAAAGAGAGACTGTATGTAGAAAGCTGCATTGAAGTAGAGTTTTGAAAATAGTAAGAGATGCTAAAAGTAGAAGGTAAGGAGGGACTACATTCCAGGCATGGCTGGGGGCTGGTGGTAGTGGTGGTGAGGGACAACCTGTATAAAGACAGGAGGATAAAAGAGAAAGTATTTTGTAGGAAGAACATCAGGAAGGCCAGTTTGCTTGGTTTGTAGAGTTTTAGAAAGAGAAGTAATGTATCAGATTGCAAAAGTAACTTGTGACTCTTGTCAAGAGCTTTAAAAGCCAAGCTGGCGGTTACATTTGAACTCAGAAGCAATAGGGAGCCGTTGGAATTTTTGCTCTTGGGTAAGGGAGTAAGATGGTCTGGATCTGAATCTTAAGAAACCCATTTTATCGCCTGTATGTTAGATGAATAAACAACGGAAGAGACTTGAAGCCAGAAGTCTAGGTAGAATGACAAAAATGACAAAAATTGGCACATTATTGGATATTTGGGGTGAGATAGCATAAATAGATGGACATCTACTTTTCAGTTTTTACCATAAAAAATGTTGCATTAATATTTTAGTGTACAGGGAGCCTTTCTGGGTTTGACTTCCTTAGGTCGTATACTTAATGGTGAAAATTTTGACTCAAATTAATACTACATCAGAATATCCTCTGTTATTCTCATATACATTTTTTGGTGATGACAATATTAAGAGAATATGGATTCCAGGACTTGAAGTGCAAATAAAAAAAAAAAGTAATGGTATATTCTAACCCTTTTGCCCAGAGGTGGGTAAACATTGTCTAGATGGATGCAAAAATTCTATATAATCGTGGGGTTTTTTTTTCTTAAGCTTACACACACACACACACACATCACACACAACTATTCCAAGGACCCCTTCTCTGTTTATGTAGGTTTCTCATCATATATTCCCAAACTTCCTTCAAATTACCTTTTATTTACATAACAATACATATGACTCAACTTATTTCCTACTTTATGAATGTTTTGGTTATTTATACCGGTTTTACAGTGGGAAAGAATTTCCCATTTGATATGCTGTAGACACGTCTTAATGAATGTCTTATATATATACTCTGTGGATCATTTTTCAGTGCCTGAGAATTTTGCTTGAAACCTTAATTGTAAAGGAATGTAGACATGCTATCATCTTTGCTTCTAGGCTAGGTCCTGAGGCCATTTGGTGTGAGTGTCTAAATATCCAAAGATCTTTGCCTAATAAACAGTCCTTTGTTTAAACTCATCTTGGAAAGGTTCACATGGACAGAATGAAACTTTTTGTACCTAGAAAGGCATAGATTGGAAGTAAACAAAACCTGATAGTTCTTCCATGGATGATTTCTAGGGGATAATAGATTTAGACACATGTTATTTAGCAGATGAAGGAACTAAGGCTCAGGGAGGTTAAGTGATTTCCTTAAGACCACACAAGGAGTGAATTGGCACAGGTCCTTTGACCCCAAATCCAGTGCTCTGTCCCCTTCATCACTCAAAGGATAGTTTTTCTCTCCATTACCATAAATGTGAGTATAGCAATATCTTGTTGAAGAGTATTCTTTCTGATCTTGCCACTACGTATTTTTTTTTACAGAAACTTCATAAAGAAATATATAGAATTAATTTAGAAAAATATGAGAACAAAGTGTAGAAATACCATGTAAATGGCAAAAAATGGCCACCCACCAAATACCTAGATAGATGATATGACATATGTAAACTAGAAACTTGGTACCATTCATATCATTCAGCTAGCAAATGACAGATCTGCATAGTACAAATACAGATGCCAAAGTATTCTTGAGAATTCAATAAATTAACTGTGCCAGATGCTTATGACAGACCAAAGCTGGTGTCTCAAATCACTCATATTTAATGTAGATTTTAAAATTGAGAACGTTTGTATTTGCTGTTGTCCTGTTGAATACAACACTCATATTTTCCAAATTATATGGAATAAGAGCATTAAAAAGATAAAACATCTCAAAATCACATGGAATCTGAATGTTCATCATTTTTCATCTCTTCTACTCCTGGAATTTCCTGAAGTAACTTTTTTTTTTTCTTCCATGTGGTGGCCCCTAGTACTGGGGCCACCTTTCATAAACTCTGCAAGTCTTTATTCCAGTTCCCATTGGCACTGAAGAGTTGGCTCACTCAGAGCCTGGTTGACACCATCTTCCTCCTGGCTCTAGAGGGTTCTCTTAGGGTCAGTGGGATTCATCTCTGATAATATCATCTCCAGCCCCCCCACCCCCATTCTGGTGTGTTCTTACCAATATTTTCAGCCACAGTATCTCCCTTACATTCACAATTGATCCAGTGATTAAAGTCCCAGGATCATTTAAAATCAAATACCTCTTATAATAGGGCTATTTCCTCAGAAGCCTCCTGAGCCAGAAGTATATTGTCCCTAAACCACTTTAGTCTCTGGGCAGAGTCAACCCACATCTATTTTTTTTTTGTTATTTTTTTTCTTTTTTTTTCTTCCTATCCTGCACCCCCCCCCCCTTGTTTTGTTCTCTACCCTGTACCTGTCCCTTTACTGAGATGTATGCTTCTCCTGCCCCCCGCCCGCCCTTCCCTCATTACCCCCCTCTCATTCCCCTCCCCCCATTCTCCTGTGTGGCAAGATACTCAGTTTAGAGTTT
>JAQQSW010004369.1:0-14456 GCA_028646575.1 Pseudocheirus occidentalis
CACAGAAGTGATTGACAGGCCTTGGCAATTGGGGGGGGGGGGAGTGAGGGAATGAAAGAAAGTGAGGAGTCCAGTATGCCTCCTAGGCTGAAATCCTAGATGATTAAGAGGATAGTGGCAACCTTGACAGTAACAGAGAAGTTGGGGGGGGGGGAGGGTGAAGACAATGAATTCAGTTTTGAACAAGTTGAGTTGTAGATATCTACTTAACACCTGGTTTGAGATGTGAGGCTGGAGATAAGGGGAGAGGTCAGAGCTGGACAAAAAAATAGATCTGAGAACCATCTGCAGGGAAATGATCATTGAATCCATGCTAGATAATGAGATCATTAAGCAAGATAGCAAAGAGGGAGAAGGCTCAAGACAGAGCCTTGGGGGACACCTATGATTAGTGGACAGAACCTGGATGAAGATCCAGCAAATGAAACTAAAAAGAAGTGGTCAGACAGATAGAAGATTCAGGAGAGATCAATGTCACAACAACTTAGAGAGAAAAGAGCAGCAAGGAGAAGGTGATCAGGAGTTACAAAGGCTGGAGAGAGGTCAAGAAGGATGGGGCCACTATACCCAGGAGCTCCTCCTTCCCTTTATCTCCCACCTACATGGCTTTGCACTGGCTGGCTGCCATGCCCAGAAGGCTTTCCCTCCTCACCTCCTTCCCTTGGCTTACCTGCTTTCCTTTCGGACTCAGCTAAAATTCCACCTGTTGTGGGAGGCTTCTCTCTCTTCTCCCTCCCACCTTCTGCTGGCACCTTCCCTCTGTTACCAGTGCTGTGGTTGCTCCTGCTCAGGGCAGTTTTTTTCTTCCCCCAACCCTCATCTTCGCTTGAAGCAAAACATCTATACCAGGGTCAGGCAGAGATAAAGAAGGACATCTCCCCATTTGGCCCCATGACAGCCTCTGCCTCCTGTACTTTGATCCTAGCCTCGAATAGCAGTAAGGGGGCACCATAGGGCATTGGGTGCTTAGCCTGGAGTCAAGAAGACCTGAGTTCAAATCCAGTCTCAGAGATTTACTAGCAGTATAACCCTGGGCAAGTCACTTAACTGTCTTATGCCTCTGTAAAATGGGAATGATACTAATACCCACCTCCCAGGGTTACTGTGAGGACGAAATGAGATCACATAGAAGTGTTTTTGGAAACCTTAAGGAGGTTCTTTGCACATACATACATACATATTATATATATATATATATATGTAAATGGTTAGTGGTAGCAGCAGCAGTAATAATACTAGCAATAGCATTAGTAGTAGCAGTAGTAGTGTAGAAGTAGTAGTAGTAGTAGTAGTAGTAGCAGTAGAAGCAGCAGTAGTAGCAGTAGTAGCAGTAGTAGCAGCAGTAGTAGCAGTAGTAGTAGTATAGCAGTAGTACTGGTGGTAAAAATAGTAGTAGTCACAGTAGTAATACCAATAGCAGTAGCAGTAACAGCAGTAATAGTAACAGAAGTAGTAACAATAGCAGTAATAGTGTAGCAACAGCAGCAGCATTTGGTTCATAAAACACCTGCCTCACAACAACTGTGCAAGGGAGGAGGGAGGAGGACTATTGTCCTTCCTTCACAAGTACAACAATGACAGTGCAGAGAGGGTGGGTAATTTCTGCGAAATCACACAGCTGCTACAGGCTACGTCTGGGATTCATCCCCTGTTCTCTCCTGACTCCAAGCTCACCAGGTTTTCTATCCCACTGTGTTATCTTTTGTTCTGAGGGTCTGTGGTCCTAGCTGTCCTCTGTGGTCATCTGGCACCTATTCCCATGAGTTGTGAATGCCCTTGGTTTGGGGCTGCCCAGCACCTACCTCTCCCTCCTCAAAACATCCCTGTCTTGTGTCCCTACTCCTAAGTCCTTGGCAACAAAAGCATGCAGGAACCCAGACACAAAGATATTTTGCAAATGCCTATGGAACTTGTAGGGAGCCTCTGGACCTTCAGTATGGTAGTGAGACAACTCTGAGTCTCACTAGCCATGTGACCGTGGACAAGTCATTAATGTCTCCACGCTTCAGCTATCCCTTTTATAAAACTGAGAACTTAATACTTAGACCGTTTATAAATGTTCATATATTTACAATATTTTACATATGCCATCCCATTTGAGTGTAAAAAAAACCCTTTGAGACAGGACTATGCATCATCACCCCATTTTACAGATGAGGAAACTGAGACAGAAAGCTTAAGTGAGGTCACATAGCTTGGAATGACTAGAGTTTAGATCTGAACTCGGGTCTCCCTGACTTCAGACTCAACACTCTATCCACAGCACCACCTAGATGATGGAACCTCCTAGCTTTCACCTGTCAAAGGCATCTATCCTCACCATCAGAAGAAGTCTTTATCTGCTCATCACTGCATAATAAGAGGTGGAAAGGACCTCAGAGGCCATCTAGTTCAACCCTCCATTTTACAGATGAGGAAACTGAGACCCAAAGTGGTTCAGGGACTTGACCAACATCGCATAGGTAGTAACTGAAAAATTTGAAATTTGTGCCCGGGTCCCTGACTCTAAACTCCACACTCTCCAAACACATTTTTAAAGCACCTCCTTGTGTGCCCAATCTTGGCAGGGCTCTGAGAAGAAAGGGGGGCTGTGCCCCAGCCTTGGACCCTTTTGGGATGGGGTCACAAAAAAGGGGGCTTCCCCATTTCCACTTCCTTTTTCATACCTCTGCAAGAGCCAGTGACCCTGGCATGGATAACTTTTCTCAGTGATTTTATGTGGTAACTAAAGCCAGACTCCATGGGAGATTAATCATTTGGGAACAAGGCCCTGGGGTTGTGCTGGGTGCTTCATAACAGTGATAACTGTTTGCAGGATTGGATACGGGATTCAGGAGGTGTTTCAGATTGATGGATATATATCCACTTCCCTAGCTCTTGGTGTCAGGGTGGAAAATTTTGTAGGATGGAATGAGATAAGGGAGTACATAAATAACGCAGCTTTTGATTCCCAACTTCTTTTCTGAGTTACAACATGGGACTGGCTTAAGCAGGGGCAGCCATGTTAATGCAGTAGCAGACCTTGATTGATGTCATCAGCAGCACAGACAGGTGAGTGCAATGAATGAACACATTGCATCAAGGCAGTGATATGAGAACAGAGCAGCAGAGGGGCAAACTGGATGGGTGGTTCACATGAAAGATTTCAGGAGAGCCAAGATCTATAAATGGTGACCAAGAATACCATCCCTTGCTCTTAGAAAAGATCCCCAGTCCTCCTCTTCCTCCTCCTTTGTCTTCTTCATCTTCTTCTTTGTCTTCTTTCTCTATTTGTCTTTCTGTCTGTCTCTGCATGTCTATATGTGTGTGTCTATCTATTCGTCTCCCCCACCCAAGGTTTTCCATTCTTGCAATAACAGCCCTCATCCAGATAAACACAGGGCACTTCACTTAGGTGAAGACTGAAGGTCTTAGTGGACCATAGCAAAAGTTAAACCTGGCATCCTTGAGTACACTCTCTAGGCTCTCCCTACTTTACTGCCTTTTCTAAGTGAGTATTCCCTTTTATTTTGGGTGTTTGGAATTTTAATTTTCTTAGTCTTCTCAGTGATGAATGGAATACAAGGAAAGACAATGAAATGTAATCAATTCCCCCAGTACCATGCTTCCATAATTTAATCCACTCCCTTCACCCTTGTTTTGCTTCCTATTCACAGTCATTCTAAAGAGTGCTTGAATAAATCCTTTTAGTATTTGAAATGCCACGAATCTATTAATTATTTAACTATTGATGGAAAGATTCAAGGTGTGGGGGAAAGAGAGAAGCCTTGTTTGGGGGGAAAGTCTCTAATGTGTTGAAACAAAAGGCATCAAACAAAAAAAATACACATGTAGACCCTCAAAAAAACAAGTTACCTAAAGAAAAGGAACAAAATTTCTTCCTAGAAACCATTGAAAAACTGCACAGGCTTTAAAAAGTATTGTTCAGATGTAGTAAATAGAGGCATTAGCCTCTCCCCATTGGATATGAGCCACTGGACAGTAGTTTGGGCAAAGGACAGAGTTCATTTTTCTCTCCTTAGCAGAACACCTACTATAGTTCAGCTAAGTGAAATCTAAGTGAAATCTCTTTAACAAAATGCCTGTGAAAAATGTAAGAGAGATTAGGAGATGGCATCACAGTTTTAAATCTGTTGGCAAATGAGAGACATTTCTCGAGGGACATGAGTCTCAAGACTATTTGTCTATTCATAAATAGACAAAATGCACCCATTTATGCTTATATGTGTGTATATATGCATATATGTATCCGGATGTGTGTATATTGTATGCATGTGTGTTGTCTATATTATGTGTGCATATTGATACATGTGTGTATCTATATGCACACACAATGTGTATATGTATACACATATATAATTTAGGTATATATAAATTATGTGTATATGTGTAACCAGATTATTACATCATAAACATAACATGCAATTCACATACGTGCCTCTCACTTTAACATGTGTATTGTATAATACTTTATGCATTACAAAATCTGTGTGTACATACATATATGTGTTCGTAGAAAGGGGGAGAGAAATGGATAGATGGATGGATGGATGGATGGATAGATTAGGTAGATGATGGATGGATAGATGATAGATAGATAGATAGATAGATAGATAGATAGATAGATAGATAGATAGATAGATAGATGGATAGATAATCTCACTGGCTATTCCCCAGACCTGGAATGCCCTCCTTCCTCATCTCTGCCTCCTTCTTCTCCAGAATCCTTCAAGTCTCAGCTAAAGACCCATCTTTTGCAAGAAACTGCTCCTGGTCCTTTTTAACCTTAATGCCTTCCCTCCTAGACTACCTCCAATTTATCCTGTATGTAAGTGACTTGTACATAGTCATGTAAATGCTTCCCCCACTATAATGTCAGCTCTTTGAGAGCAGAGACTATTTTTTTGCTGCATCTCCAGCATGTAGCACAGCACATGGCACATAATAGATACTTAAAAAAGGTTAATTGACTGACTGACTGACTTGTATGTGCACTTAAACGTAAAGTGCATATATAGACCTCTAAGTGTTTACATGCATAAAGTGAGAAACTATAGCTTGGGAAACCAGACCTCTGTTTCAGAGAAAGGAAATTGTAGCAAGGGTATGAATAATGGAAATGCCTTCATTAGACCCCCTCCCCCCAAAAAGAGATCTCTGTCCCCCTTTTCCAGCTCGATCAAAAGAAATCTTTGACACCACAAGCCAGGAGTGGCCTGATAGATCTATTTAATTGCTCGAATGAAGTTTAAAAATAAAAACATATTTTATCATATGTAACTTAAAAAGTAATCATATAATTAATAGGTGAAAAACAGAGAGAAAGATTGCCGGAGATTAAGATTAAGCCCTGCAGAAGCGAATGTTCTAACTAGAAATTGGTTTAATTAATAGCACATTTTACATAATGATTACAGCGTAATTGCGCTGACTACCAGAGTGTCATTAAATATATCCATGCTCCTTTACAACACCCTGAGGCTAAAAATAATGAGTTACATTGAAAATCACTGTGCAACAGGTCCATAAATAACATTTAAGCCTATACAAGGCGAATACTTATAAATAATAAATATTTGCCTTTTGTAATTGAAGAAAAAATGACAGCCTTCTTTTCCTACTACCTTGTAGATTGCCATGCTATAATGTAGAGAAGATTTTTTCCCCCTTGCTTTCTCTAGAAAGTGCTGAATAATTTATTTGAATGCTAATATTCCACATAGTCTGACTTTAAGGAACAAATATTCCTGCATCAAGAACAAATGTCAAGATACTGCTCATTTCTACTGTGCCTACCCGCCACCATTCCCCCAAACCAACATGGCAAGGAAAGTGAGTGACCAAATTTTCTTCTAGAACAGTTGCATTTTTCTTGAGTTAAAAATTATTCCTTTTCCCTAAATGTTCATCATGCTCATGGCTATTATGGAGCAACATCTGCTCTGTGATGTTCAGAAGGACACCATCATGTAGCTGATGGCTTCTTAATCAAGAATTTTCCTCCCGTGAATCAAGGGCATCTTGGAAATAGAAGGCAGCATCCTGGCATTCAGAAGACCCCATAGTGGTTGGGATTCTCATACAGTTAGTAGGTTTGGAATTTAGAGCTAGAATGGCCTAGGGGCCATCTAATCCAATGGCTTCATTTCACAGATAGGGAATGTGGGGTCTCAGAGAGAAGGAATGATTTTCCCAGGGTCACCCAAGATCATAAATGGAAGAGCTGGAATTCCAACCTAGTGCTTTGACTCCCAATTCAGTACTCTCTCCTAATAAAGCTTTCTCACCTTCCACATTCAAATGGAATGATATTCCCAGGGTGCCCTGCAGGGAAAATGGGTTAGAGGCAGGATCTCCCCAAGACTGTGTTTCTTGACATCAACTCAATGTTAGCATTTTAGTGTCTTCTGCTAGAAAAGAGAGAAAAGCAGAAGAGGAGACTAACCAGGATATGTAGTCATTGTGAGTATAAACAGAGAGATTCTTAGCAAGGGTTGATAGGATTTAGAACTGAAAAGGTCTTAGAAGACAATAATTTTAGCCCTTTCTCTTTATAAATGAGGGGATAGTGACACTCTTTTTATCCTTCTCAAAAACTATGTGGAGGACTGTGGTCATTTCTAGGAACCACATATTATTGGAATGTTCTTATTGATGTTGACCTTCAGAAGGTCGATGATTTTTGCTCGGTGTAGTCAAAGGTGTGCCATGTGGCCCAAAAGAGTGGTGTGACCTTGGATGGTATTAAGAGAGACAGGGTGCTCAAGACTAGGGAGGTGACAGTCCTAGTGTACTTTGCCCTGGTCTAACCACGACTAGAGTGCTATGTTCAGTTCTGTGAAGCATATTTTAGGAACTCCAAAAGCTAGAGAACCAGCAGAGGAAGGCAATCTGAATGATATGAGGTTTTGAGTCTGTGTCATAGAAGTTTTGGTTGAAGAACCTTGAGATATGTATTATGAAAAAGAGAAAACTGAATGGCGACACGGTATCTCTGTTCAGTTTTCCAAAAACACTGTTTCCAAGAGAATGAGGTTAAAACTTTGAGCTCTAGAGTATAGAGGGTCCTGCCATCACAGAGGTTACCTAGTCTAGACAATTCATCTGACATAAAAGCAAACTGAAGCCTTTTTGTAGAAATACAGATCTAAACCTAGAAAAGAGGTTGGCCTTTTTATGGCTGGCCCCATAATTTTACAGATGAGGAAACTGAGGTAAAGGGGTGTTAAATGAGTTCTCTTTACACCATACATTCAAGTTTGCTGCCAGGGTCCTAGAGCTACAATGTAACAGAACCCAGATTCAAACCAAGGCACCATAAGACCAAATTCAGCATTCTTCCCATATGACCTGAGAACAATTCCTTCTAAACATCCAGTTTGAATTATTTAAGGAGGTTTCTTTTTCATCACCGAATTTCAGTGATTTCAGGGACTACTTGTATCCCATGGAGTTTAGCACAGGGTCTTGTACATACTAAACATTTAATAAATGCTTTATTCATTGATTGATTGAAGGAAAAACTAATATCAATGAGCCAGTTTGTTCATGAATCAATGAATCCACAAGCATTTATTCAGATTTTATGTGACAGATAAAGTATTAAACACAGGGGATAGAAACAGAACAGGGAAACAGTTCCTACCTTCAAGAAATGTATATTCCTTTGGAGAAGACATTCACACATACAGGATATATGTCTTTTTGTATGGTATATGTGGAAATACGTGGAAAGTTACCCCCAATGGAGACTCACCATATCAGTGCAACACTTAGTGCAGCATTTAAGAATGAAGCCAGAAGGAAGACAACAAACACGAAAAAAAAGATGAAAGAGATCCTTAAAGATTCTTTTTATATGAAACTCTTTTTAGCTCCAAGAACAGTGAAGCCAAAACATCTGGATTCCACTATCCCAGACCTGGATGTGTTTATTGAAGGAGTGGAAATGGCACCAAAGAAAACAAAGGTAGGAAAAATTAGCTGTACTGTACCAGGTGCACACAGAGGAGGTCCTTCCTAGAGGCAGCATCATTATGAGGGATTGACTATTTCTCAAGGAATCTGAGAAAGGGAACACACCAAAAGCATGAGAAAAATATTGGAACTTATTATTACCATGAAGAGGTGACCTAGAGAACATCAATAATTACAAGTCCATATGCTAACCTCCCATTTATATAAAAATTTTATCAAAATCATCTCTACATTCATTGAGGGCATCATTGTAGAAGGATAGGAAATGGTCAGACTTTGTCCATAATGGACCACATCTTTGCAATCTTACAATTGTCTAAGAGATGTAGACAACACTAGATACCATGGTACTTACTGTTTGCTGATAATAAAAACAAATTTGATTCAGCAGAACATAATACTACCTTAAATACTCTCTGGCAAAACAGTGTATTTCACAAATCTGTAGATTTTTTACAGATTATCACATTATTACAGATAATCACATTCATCAGCCCTTGGATGATTAAAATTGGTTGAGGATTAAAAGAGAAAAAGTTATAAGCCTGCCCATGGTGTTCACTCCTGTCATGGTTAACATCTAACATGAAGCCCAAGTCAAGGAGGAATTCCCTATAAGGGGGAGACCAGGTCCTCCAAATGCTCCTGATTGCATCAAACACAAAAGTATTTTTGAGCCTCAAGGATGAGATTCATATACACTCAAAAAAGTAGATGAGAAATGGCCATTGTCCAGGCTATGATATGTAGTTGGATAGACAGAACCCACAGAGTTCATCCATCAGTATGCTTAACTTGAGCAGACACAGCAAATGAACAATGAACCGAGCAAAGAATTGAACGGGAGGAGGAAAGTGGGCTGAATTGCCTTGAGGAAATTGCACAGTTCTTTTAATGACCCCAAGCTTCACCATGAAACAAAAGCCCATGTTTCTAATACCAACATTCTTCCAGTGATATAATATGATTGAGAGTCCATTTCAATCTCTGAAGAACTGATATTATCACCCAAAAGGCAACAGAGAAGCAAATGGTGGCTGTGAGCAGACTGTGATATATTACAAACAAGAAATAGAGAAATATTACAAAAAAGAGAGAAGCAGTATGAAGGATGTCATCAAATAAATGTATAATTAGTAAAGATGGGCTCACGATGTGACAAGACTGAGGGATAAATGATGGATGGTCTGTTGTTCCATTGACGTGTGGAAGAAAAGAGGAACCCAGCAAAAGATGTCCTTGAGGAGTTTACATTCTATTAGGAGAAACAACATTTAAAAGTTATATAAGTATATATAAAGTATATGCAGAATGAATACATATAAAAATATCATTTTAATGGGAAGGTGATAAAAGCTGAGGGGATCAGAAAAGGTTTCATTTTGAAGGTTATACCTGAGCTAAGCTTTGAAGGAAAAGAACGTTTAAAAATATGAATTTTATGCAAACCTAAGTGATTGCTCTTGAAAAAAAGGGTGCTTAGAGAAGACTTAAGGATTACAGGTCTCCAACAAAAACATAACATGACGATTTTTTTAATATGAGCATACCATATTGTAGTAAAGAGCACAAGAAAAATGTCCAGGTCCTTTGAGTAAAGACACGAAAGTACTGATTCATCAAATTCACATATCATTCCCAGCAAAAATATTTTTTTAAAAACTATGTTTGAATCTCCAAGGCAAGTACTGATTAAATTTCACAGTTTTAATAACAACACATTTTGTAAACATCCAAGGAAAAGACCTTCAAAAATTAAGTATACCAATTAAATAATCCAGGATTACTCATAATCATGAGAAAATAGAGGAGAGAATGGAATAAGATATTCCTAAAAGCAAAGGAGCTCAAAACATAAACACAAAAGAATATATCATACAAAGCTGAGATATTAACATTTAAATAGGCATATTCAATAAAATAATGATATTTAAGGTATTTCAGGTGAGGGGGGAAGCAGAGGTGAGATGAATATTCATTTTGCAAGTACTCCAAACACAATAAAAGGAAATAAGTACAATTATTTAGAAAAGTAATAAAATTCTTTCTCTCGTGTTTGTAGGCTATTTTTTAAGAGCTTGAATTGAGTGGCAAAAGAGAAAAGATGGACCATTGAAGGACAGAAAAGGCTTAATGGACTGAAAACTTAAGGACAATTTGAAGAATCCATAAAATGAAAGGAGGAAGAGACGAATTAATACATCCCAGACTAAAATCCAGTGAACCCTTATAAAGCAACCAGCATCTTCTGTGAAAGTGACAACAAAATGGTAAGTCATATAAACAGGAAAGAATCTGGGTAAGACAGTGAGGGGGAAATGATTTTTTAAATCTCTCAACAAGGAGACAGAATATGTTAAAAGCAGTAGAAGGGAGGGAGGAAGATAGAAGAGTTGAAATTAGTCTCATAAAAAAAATTAAAGAGTGTCCCTAAAGAACCTAGGAGAAGAGGTATAGTCTGTGGTAAGAGTCAGGAATATCTTTATGGGTTTTATCTGGTAATTTTAAAATTGGGAGATCATTTTCTATTAAAAAGTGTTGTAATATATATAGAAGCAAACAATCACATTAACAAAATTATCAAAAAGCACAAAGACTCCTATTATGGGAGGGAAACCTCACTATTTAGCAAAAACTACAGCAAAATTGCACAGAAGACTGGCAGAAATTAGGTTTAGACCAACACCTCATACCATACAAGATAAATTCAAAATAGATGTATGTCCTAGATATTAAAGTTTGTATCATAAACAAATTTCAGGAGTAAGGAAGACATTTCCTTTAAGCTTTATAGATAGGAATTCATGACTAAACGAGTGATAGAGAGGATCATGAATATAAAACACAAAAATAGATTTTGCACCCAAAAAAATCTAATATGGTAAAAAAAAATTAGGAGGGAAGCAAGTAACAGGAAAAATCTTTGCAGTAACTTTCACTGATAACAATCTCATATCCAACACACACACACACACACACACACACACACACACATACATACATATTAGGAACTGATTCAAATATATAATATATAGAGCCATTTTCCAATAGATGGCTTGTCAAAGGATAAGAACTAGCAGTTTTCAAGGAAAGAAAACGAAACTAGCAATAATTATATGAAAAATTCTCTAAAATATCAATTAGTCTAGAAACATAAATTAAAGCAAGTTTGAGATTCCACCTATCAGACTGGCAAAGATGACAAAAGAGAAAAATAACAAACATTGGAGAAGTTGTAGAGAAACAAGTACACAAGTACAAGTATGAGTGAATCTGTAAATTGGGTTAGCCATTCTGGAAAGTAATTTGGAATCATGTCCCAAAAGTTACTAAAATGTGCATACCATTTGACCCATGTATGCTACTACTATGCCCAAAGCCTCAAAAAATCAAAGAAAGAGGGAAAGGATCTATATGTACAAAAATATTTATAGCAGTTCTTTTCATGTTAGCCAAAATTGGAAACTAAATCAGTCTTTTGGAAAATGGCTAAAGACTTCATGATATTTGAATCTAATGGAATATTATTGTGTCATAAGAAATCATTAAATGGATAGTTTTAGTGGAAACTGGGAAGACTTCTAGGAATTGTAGGAAAACAAGAAGAATGGAACTAGACGAACAATTTACAAAACAACTTTGAAAGACTAGAACACTGACCAATGCAATTACAAACCATGAGCCTGAAGAATAGAGCTAAAACATACCACTAAACTTCTGCCAGAGAGGTGATGCAGAAATGCAGAAAGAGAAAAATATTTTAAAACACTGTTGATGTGGGAATCTGTTTTGCTTGAGTGTTCAACTACATATATATATATATATATATATATATATATATATATATATATATATATATATATTTAATTTTATTGACTTGCTTTACTTTTAGGTTACAAGATTCAGTTCCAGAGTCACTTGAGTTTCAGATTTTTCTCACCTTCCTCCCCCACCCCCCATCCCCACCATGGTGGCATACAATCATGTATAGGATCTGCAAACTCTTTCACGTTGTACAATAGTCTGGTTGTATAGGTGTTATAGCCAATGGAGTGAACAATGAGAAAAGAGAAACAAAAGCCAAACATCGAAAAGAATAATAGCATGCATTGCTTCAGTCTCCTTTTAAACTCTGATCTTTCTGGATCTTGCTCAACTACATATATTGAGAGCTTTATTTTGAGAGTTCATTAGGGGTGGGAGTATGGAGGAGGTATGGGGGGCATGTTTTTCCTAAATGGAGGGAAAGTATAGAAGGAGGCAAAGACCAAAAAAATTAATTTTTTAAAGAAAAGGGCTGTACCTCATTGGTCTAAATTCCATTCTAGGGGAGGAAATATGAGTCCACAAGGACAGTCAGCACCTAGAAAGGTAGGAGATCATAGAATCAGACATAGGATAAACTCGGTTTTCAGAGTGGCAAGTGATTGTGCTAAGTTTAGGATTTGTCTTCCTTGCTTGTAACACAGAGTAACTACAACCACACACACTATGTTCATTCAGTATTGCTTTATTCATAAATAGATAATTCCAAGAGTAAAGGAAAGCAGAAAATAGGAATGATGAGGAAAAATTCACAAAAGCAAAATATAGAAATGAAATAGATGGTGAATTGTACCTTTGAAGGTCTACTTTTATGAGGAACAGAGAGAACAGAGAAACAGCAAGTAATGTTATAACCCACGAATCAGAAAATAGACCAGTCTAGAGTAGAAGGGAAGAGAAATACTAAGAGGGACAAAACAAAGTAAAACTTGTTGGAAAGGGGCACAACAAAAGAATGTTCCTTGAAATAAGAGGTTGGAAAGGAGATTGGCAGAAATTACGTGTGTCAATGCCTTAAATCATTACAACCCAATAAACTAAAGATGGGTATGAAGAAAATCAGTAAAGAATTCACAACTATGATGGAGGAAGTCAGCAAGGGTTATTAACCAAAACGGGGACAGATAGATTGCAAAAGAGAAAATAAATTTTAATTAAATGAAACCAAAAAGCTTTTACACAAACAAAATTAATACAGCTAAGAATAGGAACTATCAATTGGAGCAAGATATTTGCATTAATTATCTATAATAAAGTTTTGATATCTAAGGTGATGTAGGGAATAAATACAAATATGTAAGACCAAGTATTTTTTTCATAATAGATAAGTGGTTAAATGATAGCAACAAACTATTCTCAAAAAAATTTCAAGCTATTATTGACACTAATAAAAAGAGAAATGCAAATCAAAACAACTTTGAGATTTCACTTCACACCCAGAAACTGGTAAAGAAAAGATAAGAATAATCAATGTTAGAGTAACTCCAGAAAGAAAGACACACTCATACATTGCTGGTGAAGTATTTGAAAAATCTAGCACGTAAGAACCCCTACTGGGCTAATCTAGCTGAAATGCTGCATTCAATCCATATTCATGATTGGGACTAGGTTCAGTGCTCAGGAAGCCTGTCCCTAACAAGACATTTTGGACTCACTTTTCGCACATTCATTGATTTGTTAGGGCCTCCAATGAAGGGATGGTTTTACTTTATTGCTTATGTCTAGGGCTTTCCCAAAAAGGAGCAGGGAAAAGGTTCAAAGTGCAATGTGAATAAAGCATGGACCAGATTATTTATTCCCATATACATAAGAAATTGCATATAAAAGATCCCAAGTACACATTTATAGAATAAGATTAAGTAATTTAACTTATAACTACTGGTAGAATCTTCTGAGAGGCTGATAACTCTTCCTTGTTATACCATAAAGCAGTTTACAAGTCATCTAGATTAGGACTTTTACATTTCACCTTGCATTGGCACTGTCCAACAACTCCCAGTCTTCTAGTAAAATGGTCAAACTTGAGTCGATCCTATTTTAACTGATTGACCCCTCTGACTCCTTGCCACCATCTAGCTTTAACCTGGTAAGACCCAAGGCCTCTTGAACTCACAAGGTCAACTCCAAGTCTGGACACATCCATCTCAGGGCATTTGTTTATCTAAGATCAGGAAAAAAACAAGTTTAAATTAGACAAAGGCAGGCAGAGGGCCCAAAGTAAGCTTTCTTAGTTAGGCCCCCTGCACTGACACACAGGTGAGGTCACTATGATGCCAGGATAAAGAAAGGCCTTCTTTATCCATCCCTCACCAGAATCACATGACACCACCTGGAGAGTTGAAGAAAGAGTCCCACACAGAATCTGTCTCTTTTTTGGATAGACACAGAATTTCGCTTACTTCTCTATTGCTATCACCATTGCAGATGGAAGAACAAGGACGACCCCTGGTTTGCCACATAATTCTAAAATACCAAGTCATTTAATTGCTGAACCCCCAAATGGTTAGGAACAGGCAGGAAATTCATAACCCTCAAAAAGCCCAAACAATGAACCACTATGATCCCAAAATCACCAGAAGTTTCCAAGGGAATGATGGCTATATTCTCCTTGGGATGATGCCAATGGGCCAATTCATTCTTGACACAAAAGTAAA
>JAQQSW010004370.1:0-14455 GCA_028646575.1 Pseudocheirus occidentalis
GTATATAATAAATATAATATATTATATTATATTATATTATATTATATTATATTATATTATATTATATTATATTATATTATATTATATTATATTATATTATATTATATTACATTATATTACATTACATTACATTATATTATATATATATATAATATATTATAAAATGGACAATCTAGGAGGGAATCAGGCACAATTTCTACAGAATGTCCCCTAGTTGAAAGACTAACTTGTCATTAACTTAGGACTAAATACATACTTCAAACCTGGAGAACTTTAAAAGTGAATCAATGGTTTAAACAGGAATTTGCCTGAAATGGCAGAGACAAGAGCGCACTTGTAACTGACAAAAAGCAAAATCCAGGTCATGATTTTCTCCATTGCAGGATGACAAAGGGTTTTGTTATAATAAAATGCCTTTGTCCATCATCATCATCATCATCAATTATTGGTGTCATGTTCATTAGTGACAATATTGATTAATAGTATAATACTTTAATAAAGTAGCAACCATTGTTTTCATTATAAAAATTAACATAATTTATGATTTGTAATTAATTGTTGGCTAATATTTCATTCTTAAAATAATTTTAAAATAAAATGTAACACTAGCTTGTATTTATAAGCACTTTACATATGATATTTTCATTTTATCCTTACAACAACCCTGGGAGGCAGGTGCTATCATGATCCTCATTTAACAGATTGAAGAAAATGAGCAAGGCAGTGGGTTAGTGACTTTCCAAAGGTCACACAGTACTTATTACTGGTCCCATTTCAACTCCAGTCTTCCTGACTGTGCAGCCCTCTACTCACTGTGCCACCTGCCTTTACCTGCCTCTAATTAAAGCAGCTTATATATAATAGTTCTTTAGAGCCTCAAAACCATAATCTGTTTAGGAGGGTTGGATGAGTTATGATAACTGAGGTCCAGAGGCTGTTGACTTGTCTAAAGTCATATAGTCAGTACATAACAAACATAGAAATGGAAACCAGTCCTTTGGGCCCCAAATCCCATGTTCTTTACACATTCATTTGTTAACCATTTTTTTTAAGCACTTATGCTAGACCAAAGGAAAACCCCACAATAAAATACACCTCTACCACCAAGAAGCTTCCAGCCTAGGAAATCCCACAAAAACTAAAATATGATTCAAGTCCTTCACAGTCTGGAAGACCTGTGGTTTGGGGGAATACAGAAGTGACATTGGTGTTACATATTGCTTAGAGTCTTAGAGGGTTGCTGAGAGACGGTGGCTTGTCACTGGTCACACAGGCACCGTGGGTCAGAGGGCTTGGTGCTTCATTTTTCTGACTCGCAGTGGAGCTCCTTAGTCCCTCCATCACAAATATCTATCAGGAAAACTGTTAAAGGGGTGAAATATTGTCTGATAAGGAGAGTCTAGTCCTCCTTATAAATAAAGAAGTCTCTTTATCTCTGCGCTATATAGGAAATATCCAGCTCTTTGACATCATTACCAAAAGCAGAATAAGAGGAAATGGACTTTAATTTCCATAAAAAGGCTAAACCTGAAGGTTTATGGGGGCACTAATTTTAACGGAAGGAGACAAGATGCATTTTCCACCCACAAATTAGTAAGTATTTAAGAACAGAATAGGTATCATCTGTCTGTGACAATGTGAGTGCGACATTCCAGAGGGAGACAGGAATGTGAGTGTTAGTTCCTTTGAGTTTTTATTCTGGGACTGAATTATCGGGGCTCTTAAAGCCCGCTCCGGAGGTCTATGGGACGAGATCCATATTGGCCACTAGGTGGCAGACAATGGCAGACAAAGGCAAAAGTAAATAAGAACTTTCGAAGCTGTGGGAGTTTTTCATTAGACTGATCCAATCACCAATAAAATAAAGTGTACTTTCTCATTTGTATAATTGAAAAAGTTGTTTTTAAGGTGACGAGTAACTGATCCCCTGAAATCAAAACACTAGTATTACTAATCAGATTATAATAATAGCTAACATTCACATAGCACTGTATATAATTAATATTATTTAAAATTATGATATATAGACATAAGTATACATAAATAATATACAGTGTCTAATATGCAGATCCTATATAATATATACAATATGATATATAATGCTATGTTACAGGCGATAATATATAATATTATATGTGATCCTATAGAATACATAGATAAAATCTTCTCACTTGATCCTCACAATAACCCTGGGAGGTGGATGCTATTATTATCCCAAATTGACAGATGAGGAAATTGAGGCAAACAGAAGTCAAGTGACTTGCCCAGGGTCACCAACAAGTAAAAGTATGAGGTCGAATTTGAATTCAACTCTGCCCACCTCACTGCTGATTATTGCTGTCAAATGATTCTACTTCATTTTAAAATTGTTTTTCCAAGAAATCCTTGGCCCTTATTCTACAGTACATTTCCACAGCCAACAAAACTACCTATAGCTGTTAAATTTCGGAAAAAGTATGCGAATCAAAAGGCAATACTAAGGAAATGATACAGAACAGGGCTTGTCATTAAGTTAGAGAACGTCTCCAGCCTACAGCTGGTTTGGTAGCAAAACACCCCCCTGCTCCAAGAAAGCCCCAGAGTCTCAGAGCCGGAAATGCAAGCAAAGGTCATCCAGTTCAATCCAAAATTGTACAAGAATTTCCTCCCTATAACATAAGTAACAATCAGCCATTCAGCCTCTGCTAAAAGATATCTGATGATGGGAAAGCTATTACCTCGTCAGGTGGTCTGGTTCACTTTAGAATAACTCTAGTGATTAAAAGGTATTTCCCTACAGCAAACCAAAATCTGCCTAAGATAAATCAGGAAAGTAGTTTGGCATAAAGGATAGTGCTAGATTTGGAGGTAGGAAGATCTGGGTTCAAATCCTGCTTCAGAAAATTACAGGGTATATGAATGCGGGAAAATCAGTTATCTCTCTGAGCCTCAGTTCCCTTGTCTGTAAAATGGTATAAAATAATATTTGTAGTATTGGTCTCTAGGGGTCATGTGACATTCAAATGAGAAAAGGTACGTAAAACTCTTTGCAAACTTGAAAGTCTATATAACAGTCAGTTCCTGTCATTAACGTTCTTAATACATCATAACCATTTTCATTATATTGGTTCATTCTATAGATAAATAATTAATCATTTTCCAACTATTTAGGTCTGTTTTTATTTCTGTAAACACTTACTCAAGGTTGTAGTTCTATAGTTCTTGTGTGCATCTTGAAAGGCAAACTCCTGTACATTTTCCACATTTCATAGTCATTTTCAATGACATCACTCTGTCTCTTCTTACTGGATTTTATTGGTATTTTACAGAAATGCTGATGACCTTTGTGGATTTATTTTATATCCTGCGTGGTCAGTGACATTGTTGTATTGTTCCCTTTATTTTGGAGTCTGTAGGGTTCT
Organism: Pseudocheirus occidentalis; assembly: GCA_028646575.1. Lineage (NCBI taxonomy): Eukaryota > Metazoa > Chordata > Mammalia > Diprotodontia > Pseudocheiridae > Pseudocheirus > Pseudocheirus occidentalis. The sequence continues at coordinate 3,402 of JAQQSW010004370.1, forward strand.
TGGTATACCTTTTGTTTACATCCCATCTGCAAAGGTGATCGTTCCATTTCTTCTTTGCCTGTAGGTATTCCCTCAGCTTCTTTACCTTACTGCTCTAGCTGGCATTTTTTTCGAACTATGTCAGAAAGAAGTGGTCATCATTATTTCACCCCTGAATTTACTGGAAAGGGTTCTAGTTTGTCTCTGTTGCAAACAACAGCTTGATGAATTTACTTATTCAATGCCAACAAATAAAACCACCAAAGAATTACTTTACAGAGCTAAAAAGTTAGAATAATAGAATTCATATGGTAGAAGAAAAGTAAGAATCCCAAAAGAAATAACAAAGGGGGTCTAGCAGTGCCGAGTCTCAAACTAAATAGACTGATGGGTGGGACAGATTAGGTACACAACATACTAAAACAGAAGCATCTAAGGCCAGCTAGGTGGCACCATGGTGCATGGAGCGCTGGGTCTGGAGTCAGAAAGACTCGTCTTCCAGAGTTCAAATCTGGCCTCGGACACTGACCAGTTGTGTAACCCTGAGCAAGTCTCTTAACCCTGTTTGCTCAGCTTAACTCAGTTTCCACATCTATAAAATGAGCTGGAGTAGGAAATGGCAAATCACTCCAGTATCTTTGCCAAGAAAACCCCACACGGAGTCATGAAGAAGTGGGTGTGACTGAAAAAAAACCTGAACAAAACTCGGTAGTTGATAAACACCAAAGACCTAAGACACTGGACTAAGGACTTATCATCTGAGAAAACATCCCGGGGAAATTGGGCAGCAGAAGGGAAAGGAATTAGATTTAACCAACACCTCACACTTAATATAAAGATAAGTTCTAAATGCATGTGTGACCTAAATATTGAAAGAAATTATTATTAATAACCAATGATTTGGGGAGATTCAGAGTTCTCCCTTTTTCTTTCATCTTCATTTCAAGATGTTAGTCCCTGGAGGTCCAGCTAACTTCCTCCTCTATCCAGACCCCACCCAGATGGGGAAGCCATTGTGCCCTACTCAGGTTTCGGTGGGGATAGATTCTTTGAATAGATTGCTCGGGTCTGGGAGTAAATGACAAATAAATGACATAATCAAAACTCAGGTCCAGTCCCCTCATTCAATCAGAGCTGATTACCACAAACTGTGTCATGATGCTCTGTGGTCCAAGAGACAGCCAAATAACTGTCCTTTTATTAATAAAAATGTTGGCACTATTAATAAAGTGATTAAATTACCCAGAAATTCCCACAAGGTGAAAGGTCACATCACAAATTGAGAAATAAGAAAAAAAATCACCTGTCAGACCTACAGATAGAAGAAAAGTTCATGACAGAACACAGAATAGAGGACCATAGAAATAAAATAGAGAATTTTGATTACATAAAGTTTAAAAGGTTTTGCACAAACAAATCCAATAAAGTTAATATTAAAGGGGAAACAATTAACTGGGAATAAAATCACTGCAGCAAGTTTCACTGATAAAGATCTCCTTCCTAAGATACATAAGGAACTGATTCAGTTTCATTTTTTTAAAAGAAGAGCCATTCCCCAATTGATCAATGCTCTAAAGATATGAAGAGACTATTTTTAAGGAAGAAACTCAGACGATCTCAACTATGTGTGTGAAAAAATGCTCCAAATCACTACTAATTGAAGAAATGCACATTAAAGTCATTCAGAGTTTTTACCTTGCATCCTTCAGAGTGGAAAAATAATGACCAGAGAAGGAAAAAAGATACATGTTGGAGGGGCCATGGTAAACAGGGCACATGGTTGAGCCACTTGGGAAAGCAATTTGGAATTTGTACTCAGATAGTTGCTGTTGCTTGACCTTCATTCTGGGAGAGGCCCAATGACATCAGGAAAGTGATGTCTTGGCCTGAAAGTGAATTGGATTTAAGTGAGTCAGAGCTATGCAGAGTCATCCAAGTCGAGCATCTAGACATGGGTCATGATGACTGGAGGTGGCCCTGGATACAGTGCAAGACTGTGGTCTTTTTAAGCTAGGTCTTTCCAAGGTCTCAGTTTGTCTGAGGCAACACCCATTCAGTAATTAAAGGCTAGGTAAGAATAAAGACAAAAAAAATCAGTCTGGGAGGGGAAGAACCCCTAGAGCAGTGGTTCTCAACCTTCCTAATGCCCCAACCCTTTAATACTCGTAAGTGGGCGTATCTGCATGTGGGCAGACCCTCCTGGAGAGGGATAGAGGAGCAATCTCTCAGCTCCTAAGGCCATCAGAAATATGTTTTCCGATGGTCTTAGGCGACCCCTGTGATCCCTGTGAAAAGGTTGTTCAACCCCTAAAGGGGTCGCAACCCACAGGTTGAGAACTGCTGCCTTAGAGTTTCTGGACAGAGCAGAAACAGTTGCTATTTACACTCACTCTGAGCCATCAAAAACTAAAGAATGAGCTTTGGAGGCTCAGGCTGGGACCTATTATTGGCCAATCAGTGAGAGCCAGAGTAATTTGGGTCTAAAGGCATAGTCACATAGCTCCACTTTAGTCCCAATGGGCTTTATCAAAGCCTGGTTTTCTAGAGCTAAATTTCAAGAAATCACAAGTGAAAGCTACATGAGACAAAAGAGTTAATTGTTCCAGTTTTTTTTTTGGGGGGGGGGGAGGTAGGAGTGGACAGACAATGATAGAATAAATAAGTATGGAAGAAAAAAAAATCTAGGCCCCAAACACCATGAAACACCATGATACCTTGAGAAGTGTAAGTGAAGAGGAAGAGGAGGAAGAGGAGGAGGACCACACAGACAGAAGAAATAGATGAGAGTTTAGAAAACAGAGCATAAGCCTGACACAGAGGCATGATAAAATAGTTATGGTGAACTTCAGTTATTCAGGTATTTACCAGAGCAATCTGTGCATATCAAAAGCAAAGCAATTAATAACATTTTAACTTAACTTATGGATACTTTTATCCTTTAAAAGGTGGAAATACAGACAAGAAAAAATTTTATTTTGTATCTGATTCTTACCCACAGGGTGAATAAGTTACTAGGATAGAAGGGATGGGAATCTAGGGGAGTTTGTGTTGGAGATGGAGAAGAAAACTGGTCACAATCTAATATTCACCCTAGCAATGGGTGAAATGGATTTCAAAAGGTCGGTAAGAAATATAGGTAGAATCCTATGAACTAAAATTATAGAAAGGAACTCATCCCAGGAGCAATGAGAAATGCTTCAAAATGAAATTCTTAAGATATGAAAGGAAACAATTATAATATGGGGAGATAGAAGTCTGAATAGACTAATATGGATATGATGGGGTGCTTGGACCCCAGCCCTAGAACCATCTCTCTCCCCAGTCCAAAAACCCATCTCTGGCAATGACTCAGGAGTGGGCCCCAGTGAGGCAAACTCTCTCTCCCTGTTATAAGAACAAGCTGACCCCTGTAGAATTCCCCTTGTATTGAACAGGACTATCTTGTACCAGCAGAATTATCATGTACTGATTCCCCCAGTTACCTAAATACAATCCAGAGGTCGAGCTTTAGACGTCAACTCCAGAGGCTATCTTGGTACAGAAAGAACAGACCAAAAACACACCCCTTAGGAACCTCACCCCCCACAACTCCCAGGCCTTGCCAGTAGTGAATGAAGCCTGCACCAAGGTACAGAAACTGTTTATTCCTTCCCAACCCTGCATAATTAGCATACTTGGCACTCCACTCATAGAACGTTTTCTATATAAGCTTTAGTATCACCCCCATTAAGTTGAAAGTTCCCTAAGGAGTTCTATCTGCTATATAAGCATTACAATAAACTTTTGCCACTTGATTAGAAGACTGCTTAAGTCTGCAAATTCTTTCCAGATGACTCTACCCTGCACCTCAATAGTTTTGGGGTCCCTGTACCCCTAAAACCACATAAGATACACAGATAACTCATCAGTCAATTTTGCTTTTCTTAAAGATACATAAAAAGATGGACACAAGGACAAGCTACAAAGGGTACCTCCAAAAGAAAGGCCCAGATGTGAAGATGGTTTAAGGAGTGGTGATGTTCAGAAAGAGCTAAGACTGACAGAGAAGCTAAGGAGGAAAAAAAAAAGGAAGATTTCTTTTAGCTATGTTGGGGGAAAGAGGAAGACTAAAGAAGGCTTAGAAGTGCTGTTTCAGGCTGAATGCAACAATGGGAGAAGTCAGAACTGTTCGGTTCTTCTGTGCTCTAACCAGGAAAATGACCTTTAGATAGGAAAGAACAGAACAAACATGACTCACGGTGAGTTAATACCTTAGATAAATAAGGAGACTGAGTAACAAAGAACCACCTGGCCTGGATGAATTCAAATCACCAGATTCACCTGCACAAAAAATTCATGTAATGAGATTCAGGGAGGACATAAGGTTTCTGGGAGGAGTAATTTCTGCTGAAGCAAATCTGCACTAATAACACCTCCTAGATCAGGGGTTCTTGACCTTTCAGTGTCATGGATATTTTTTATTAGTCCAGTGAAAACTATCAACCCCTTCTGAGAATAATGTTTTTAAGTAATTGAAGGAAATGCTGAATTTCAGTTACAGGTTGCTGAAAATAAAGATGTGATTTTTCCATCCAAGTTCATATTCCCCCTCCTGAAATCTATCCATGGACCTCTTAAGGTTCCATTGACCCTGGGGGTAAGAATCTCTGCATTATGGCAAAGAATTAGGAACTGAGGGGATGCCCATGAATTGGGGAATGACTGAACAAGGTATGATATATTAATGAGATGGTGGAATACTACAGTGCTGTGGGAAACGATGAAGGGAATGAATTTATAGAATCTTAAAAACAGTTGTATGAGGCAATACAAAAACGGAGTGAGCAGAACCAGGAGAATTTACACAATAACAACAAGATGGTAAGGACAAATCATTTTGAAACACTTGGGAAATCTGATTAAAATCATTAAAAATGATTAAGCACAGTTCCAGGGGACTTTGATGAAACATGCTGATACCCACATCCAGTTAGACTCAGAACCAAAATTGACAAATAGGTGCGTGAGCACACGCGTGCGTGTGTGTGTGTGTGTGTGTTTTGTCATTTCAGTCATGGATGACTCTCCATGGCCCCATTTGGGAGTTTTCTTGGCAAGGATACTGGAGTGGTTTGTCATTTTCTTCTCCAACTCATTTTACAGATGAGGAGCTGAGGCAAACAGGGTTAAAGGTCACACAGTTAGTATCTGAAGCCAGATTTGAACTGAAGTCCTCCTGACTCCAGGGCCAACACTCTATTCTAACTGGATATGCATGTATGTGTTTACAAGTATACATATAAATGTGTGTATACAAATGTATGTACACATAGTAATGTGTCATGTGTGTTGATGCATGAACATGTACATGTAATCTATACACATGCACACATGTCTAATGTTCATGGCTAATATGGACATTTGTTTTACTTAACTACATATGCTTTGTAACAGGTTTGGTTTTCCTTTCTTTCTCAATGAGGGGAAGGCGACGCAGAAGGGAGATGATAAAAAGCTGAAAATAAATTAAAATTGAATTTCAAAAAATCCTTGCCTTAGATTAAGCAACTGAGCACAGAGGGGCAGGGAGCTGCAGAGCCGCAGGACTGGGTGCTGTTCATCTCCTGAGAACCACAGGGAACTTGGGGCTTTTCACTCCCTCAAGAGCCATATGGAAGATATAACAGCACCTGGGAGAGTGGGACTTGCCCAGCACCTGGCCCTTCATCTTGAATAGAGCCAAATTAGTTAATGATGCCACCTGGTGGTTAAATGTGGTATAATCTCTTCTTATTAAGTGTTCCCACAAAAGTTCTGATTCTACAACATAATCTCTTCCTGATTTTTAATAGATCAAAGCTTGTAATAGATCAAAATAAAAGCAAGCCAGACTTTGAGAACTCACTTGAGTCAAAACCAAATTATAACCCTGATTGTAAGAATAAGAAGTCATTCAAGGAAATGTGAGGAAAATGATGGAAGTAAGGAAATTTTAAGAGCCTTATATTTAAATAACATTGATGGCTAAAAATCTGTTTTACATGCTTTAAAAATGAAAGTGCTATGTTTTTAAATGAAAGAAGAAAATAATTTAAATTATCTGTTCCAGGCGAGAGGAAAGAAGGAGGAGTCACCTGACTAGATTCAATGGAGTTAGTATTATGACATCTGCCACAGCATCATGATGCCCTTGCCAAATCTGCTTCATTCATTGGGTCACCCACTTGGCCAATAGCTGACACCAGTGAGGGTCAGGAAAGAGTCTCAGGCACTAGCCACATTTTGCTCACTCTAGCTTGAGGTCCTTCTCCAAAATTTGTCTAGATTCCTCCCCCCCATCCCACTGAGGAACAAAGAAGTCCAAGCAGTGTTCTTTATCACCTCACTCGCATCACCTCTGAATTCAAGTCCTCAACAGCTCTCCCCTGCATTACTGCAACAGCCTTTGAATTACAACAGACTTCCTCAGTTCTCTCCCCACTCTCCAGATCATCCTCCTCATGACTGGCCAAAGTGACATTTCTAAAGCACAGGGCTCAGCATACCACTTCCTTTCTCAATAAGGCCTGATACCTCCAAGATCAAACACAAACTCTTGTGCTTGGCCTTTAAAGTCCTTCAAAACATGACCCCAAGTGTCTTTCCAGACTTTATTATCCATTACTTCTTTTCATGCACTTTATTATTCATACTTTACCCATGTACATAGACATTTGGGGCTATGTGTTTTCCTGTTAGTTTTCTTCTTGGATAGTATCCCTGGAATTACAGGACTACCTCCCCCCCACTTTTTGCTATTTTTCTGAAATTCTGTGGTGTGGGGTTTGCGAGATCTCTGTAGACAACTTTCTCCCTATTCTCTCCTTCTCAGTATAAAGTATAAAACCACCTCAAATACCTAGAAAATATGACTCTTCAACACATGCACAATAATCCAAGCAAATATATCCTTACCAACACTTTGAGGTGAATTCCATCCCTAGATAAGAACCCATCATCCCTACATTTGAAGCCACAATCCAGAAATCCAAGTCCAGTTCTTAGAAACAATCTTAATCAAGCGTTCTCTTCCCAAATCTGGCTCTTTTCCAAATCACCCACATTCACTTAGACATAGTGAGGAAAATAGCAACTGTTTCCCTAAAGTCTATCCTATTTTTACCCATGATTTTGCAATCCTAGGCAACACTTTCTAGGTTTTTCTGGAAGTTCCCACATGAATCCCCAGGAGTTGATAGTTGTTGCAAGTTTTGACAAATTTCAAAAGAGTTTGTAACATCCTGGAAACGTAAACCAGGAAGAAAGCCAATGACTCTACTGTTTATGTGAGGCTAAAAAACAGTCTCCCTGGCAACCCCTCAGCAGGGAGTCACCAACCACGGTGGGATCTTGTATTCTCTACACTTTTCTATTTGTGTGATTGTGAAGATGTGATCTGTTGTTTAAAAAACTTTATAAAAACATGCCTTCCTCCCATATCTTAATCAAGGATATATTTGATATATACATAAATGATCCTAATAATACAGTATTATTGATAATAATTTCATTTTATTGCAATGAAAATATCACTATGTGTGTTGGCTAGCAGCTCACCTCAATTGTCTAGTTTTGTTATTAATAATTTTCTTGATTTTTTATTCAATTACATAGATATCTCCTCTCTTTGAAATGTCTTGAAAATGCTCATACCTCCATCAAGTCCTCCTCAAATGCTTTGCTATGCTAAGGGCATGATGGTGGGTTCCCCAAGGCAATGGCAGTGGAATATAAGCTCTGACACATAGTAAAATACTATAAAGATTCTGAGTGTGGTCCTAGCAACAAACAGAGCCTGCTATCTGAGGACCAGATTTCATAGCATCTATAAATGTTATTATAAGAATGTCAAGATGAACAGTATTCAGGTCGTCCAGATATATGTCCAGGAAATTCAAGTTTGTTGGAGATCTAAAAACTGTATGATTCTGAGTATTCTCTGCCCCTTAACCACTTCTCTGGTACCCTCACTTAGAAGTACAAGGGGTCAGCCAGATCTCAGGGGTCATTTTCCTATTTTGAAAAGGCAGAGAAGATTTTTCAGGGGGCAGAGTCAAGATGGCAGCATAAAAGCAGGAAAACTCTGCAGCTCCCCCCATAACCACCTCAAATACCTAGAAAATATGACTCTAAACAAATTTTAGAGCTCCAGAACCTGGAAAATGACAGAAACAAATCTCCTGCTGAAGACAGCCCCGCAGGTGGAGAGGAAGGGTTCACTGAAGCACGCTGGGAGCCGAAATGAGCCCTGCTATGGTTTTTAGCTCCAGGGCAGCCAGGACAAGCCACGGCTAGAGCTTTTGGGAGAGTGGATCACTGGCAGGTGTGGCAGTTTCCAGAATTATTGACACATAAGGGCCAAGGACAAAGTGAAAGGTCAGTGGAGCTCAGCTAAATTTGGATGGAATGGAGGAGCGGGTCAGTTCCTCTGCCCCCAGAGCCAGAAGCAGTGGAAGTAGAGGCCCTGCAGCCACCTCCATGTAGCTGCTTCAGAGCTCCTGGCCTGCAGATTGCAAGGGGGCCAAGCAACCATTCAGAGGCTAAGTGTTCTTGCCTTAACCTGCCCAAATTGGGATCGTGGTCTTGGGTGGTGGTCCTGAAGTGCATGACCAGTGAGCCAAAGCTGGTGGGGGCTATAGAGACAGTAGTCTCCTAATAGCTCTGGCAGCTACAAAAACCACAGTGATATGGGACAAAGTTCTCCCCTCTAGAAGCAGAGTTCTACTGTGGCTCAAAAGTCAATTTAATTGACTGGCAACATGAGCAGGCAAAGGGAGTAAAGTAAACATGGCAACCCAACTTTAGATTCCTTTTTTGGGGACAAAAAAAGGATCAAAACATGGATCAGGAGGAAGACCACACAGTCAGAACTCCTGCACCAAAAGCTTCCAAGAAAAATATGAATTGGTTACCAGCCATAGAGGAGCTTAAGAAGGATTTTGAAAACCAAATAAAAGAAGTGGAGGAAAAATTGGGAAGAGAAATGAGAATGATGCAAGAAAATCATGAAAAGAGAGTCAACAATCTGACTGAAGAAAATAACACCTTAAAAATAGACTAACTCAAAAGGCAAAAGAGGCCCAAAAAGACAATTAGGAGAAGAATGCATTAAAAAAAGTCAAATTTGCCAGATGGAAAAAGAATCTTAAAAGTTCACTGAATAGTAATCCCTTCAGAATTAGGGTAGAGTAAATGGAATCAAATGACTTTATGAGAAATCAATAAGCTATTAAACAGATCCAAACAAAAAAATAGAAGGCAATGTGAAATATCTCATTGGAATAGCCACTCACTTGAAAAATAGATCCAGGAGAGACAATTTAAAAATTATTGGACTACCTGAAAGCCATGATAAAAAAAAAAGAACCTAGAAATCATCCTTCAAGAAATTCTCAGGGAAAATTACCCCAATATCTTAGAACCAGAGGGCAAAATAGAAACTGAAAGAATTCACTCATCACCTCTTGAAAAAGATCCCAAAAAGCAAACTCCTAGGAATGTTACAGCCAGGTTGCAGAGGTCCCAGATCAAGGAGCAAATATTACAAGCTGCCAAGAAGAAACAATTTGAATATTGTGGAAACACAATCAGGATAACACAGGATCTAGAGCTTCTACATTAAGGGATTGAAGGTCTTGGAATATCATATTCTGGAGATCAAAGGAGCTGGGATTAAAAACAAGAATCACCTACCCAGCAAAACTGAGTATACTGTTTCAGGGGAAATTATAGTCATTTAATGAAGTTAACTAATTTAATTTAATTTAATTTAATTTCAAGCATTCTTGATGAAAAAAAGCAGAGCTGAATAGAAAGTTTGACATCCAAATACAAAAAGGTAAACAGGGAAAAAAAATCATAAGAAACTTATCAAAGTTGTACTATTTACATGCCAACATGGAAAGACAATAATTGTAACTTATGAAGCTATTCTCAGTATGAGGATAATTGAAGGGAATATAAATAAATGTACACACATTATACACACATGTCTATATAGGAGGGTATATATGCATATGAATACATATGTGAGTGTGTATATATGTGTACAGGTATACATAGAGGGCACAGGATCAATTGAATAGGAAGAAATGATATTTAAAAGGTGAAACGGAGAGGTGGGAGAGGAATATAATGACAGAAGACAGGGAGAGATAGAATGGGGTTAATTATCTCATATAGAAGAGGTAAGGGATAACTGTTACAATGGAGGGGAAGAACAAGGAGGCAAAAGTGAATAGGTCAAATTTGCTTTCATTGAATTTGGCTTACGGAGGGAATGACATACACTCTACATTGGGTATCTTGCCCTACAGGAGAGTAGGGGAAAAGGGATGAGAGAGGGGATGATGGAGGGTAGGGCAGAGTGGGTGGGAGGGTTGTTAGAAGCACACATTTTTGTAGAAGGACAGGGACAAAGTAAAGAATAGCACAAGTGGGAGACAGGATAGGATGGAGGGAAATATAGTTAGTCTTTCACGACATGTCTATTGTGGAGATGTCCTGGGTAACTACACATAAACAGCCTCTATTGAATTGCTTGTCTTCCCAGTGGGGTGGGGGACAAGGGAGGAAGGAAAAGGATCTAGATTTTTAAAGTTTTAAAATCAAATGTTTATAGGTCACAATTAAGTTGCAATCACATCTGTCAGCATTAAATACCCAAGCAGAGGTCTTTTTATCTTGACTCAAGGCAGGCTCTCCAATTCCATGGTTCCTCTTCCATGTTCCCAGTTCCTGCACAAATCAAACCAACTGCCACCTAAGCTCAAAGGCAGACAGCTCCCAGTTCCTTGTCCAGCTCTCCAAGAAGGTTCTGTTCCATATTGAAACTCACAACGTCTAATCTACCTCAAGTCCTTCACAATTTCAGTTCCTGGGAAGACAAAGCTTAATCAAGCCACAATAACATACATACACATTGTTGGCACCCTCATAAATTCACTTTCTGACTGTGAAATCAACACAGACCCAAAACAGACAAAGTACTGGCACCACAATCATGCTTCCTTAGTCCTTGGCAGCTCTGGATGGCCCTCAGAAGTCTGGCAGCTCCC
>JAQQSW010004371.1:0-14455 GCA_028646575.1 Pseudocheirus occidentalis
ATGGTTTCTGAATAAAGACCTTGGTTCTGCCTTCCATGTGGAGAGTTTGCTACATTTTGTGATCCAAAACTATACCAGCATATTCATAACCATCATGGGTGTTGTGAATATCTCATTATTGATACAATAGTTCAGTGTCTAAGAATAAAAAATCTTTGCACCTCTCCATGGCCCTGTGATCTATCAATAAAATTAGATGATTGGAGTAGATATGGAGTTCTTATTGCTCTCTCTGTGTGTGTGTGTGTGTGTGTGTGTGTGTGTGTGAAGATGGACTCTGGCAATTTGGTGAAAACTAAAGACCGCTTGTTAGAAGAATGTTTTAAATGCATAAAATAAAATGTATAGTAAAAGAAAACAATTAAATTAATGCAATTTATTTTTATTTGCTTGCTCATTTATTAGTTTTATCTATTAAACTATATGACTTTTAATTTTCTTATTTGTCTATTTATCCATTTATTTATTTACTTATCTGTTTTTGTTTGCTTGTTTAGCTTTGGTAGCCAGGTTTATAAAACACCTGAAATTTATCCATAATCCCTGGACTAGATGATCTCTAAAACTCATGCTGGTGTTGTTTACTTTACCTTGCTTAAGTTAAACCTCAGATATTATAAAGTAACTCCTTGAGAGTATTTTTGTGTTCTAGATGAGATACTCTAACTTTGTGGTATTATTTAAGATGCTAATCCTAACCCTTCCCATTTTAGCTTTCACTCTAGTCAGCTGACTATCTGTTTTCTTTTCCATTATTGGGAGTATAGAACGTAACAAGCAGATTAAGCACCTACTATGCTCCAGGGTTTCTAAACATTTTCTTCAATAGTATAGTAATTCTGTTTAAATGAATTCAACAAATTTTATTTAAGGACTAATTATGGCTGAAGAATAAGTTCTGTAGAGACATTGATTAAGTGATAAGCATGCCATGTCCTTAGAATCAATCATAGGAAGAATTCTGATGTTTATTGGACATAGACTTTTGGAATTTCCCTGATCTCCTAGTCTAAGAATCACATTCTGTTTATATTGATTACAGACTTTAAAAAATTATATTTTCTAATTGAGTTTAGGTTTTGTGAATCATTGGCTTTAGAAGCAAAAGGGACACTTAAACTAAAGATATTCCCCAATCTCACAATTTTATAGGTGAGATTACTGAGAAGGAGAAAAATAAAGTGATTTACCTAAGGTCACACAGGTCATAAATAGTGTAGCTAAGATTTAAACCTGTGTATTCTGATCTGAAAAGCCAATTCGTTTTAGTATTTGCTTTCCAGGATGGAGAATTTATCGCTTAAATACCTGTTGCCCTAGAATAACACTGCAATTTTGAACACTTCAGTTTGTTCTATTAAGAATAAGAACTGGGAGGGTTGGGGGGGGAAGCTGGTGTCACGGTGAATAGAGCACAGGCCCTGGAGTCAGGAGGACCTGAGTTGAAAATCTGACCTCAGACACTTGACATCTACTAGCTGTGTGAACTTGGGTAAATCACTTAACCCCCATTTCCCTGCCTTCTATCCTCAAAAAAAAAAGAAAAAGAAAAAGAAAAGAAAAGAACTGGCAAATGAAATAGTTAGCATTACTAACTGAAGTGAAAGGTGTTATTTTTATCCATGTTTTCTTTCTTGACATTTTTCTTAAGATTTATGTCATACATGAAATAGAGTGCGTACTAAATGCAATATATAGAAAATGCAATTTTAATCAGATGTAATAATTAAATCAGTAGATTCAAAAGCAAGAGAAAAAGGTTAGAGTGAGCATGCCAAATACACAGTCTTTAAGGCTCTCTCCAATTATAATTTTCTCTTTATGATTCAATAATATTAAATGTTACCTAATGTATAGCCAAGCAACAGTAGATTCCTAAAATAATGCTACTGTGAACAGCTTTTAAGATTCAGATTACACAGTAGTAGTGAACACTGTGTTTATTCCATTAAAAATCAAGATTCAGTACAATATTCACAGTTCAATATTATATCGCAATATTTAGCACAGTATTTACAGAAAGTCACAATATTTAGAACAGGGAACAAAAGAAGAATTACCTGGTTTCCCTAAGTGGGTAACCAGCTTAACACTTAAAAATTCAATCAACAATTAACAATATACCAATCTTCCACTCATGGAGCAACCATTAACTTTAGTCTCCAATAAAATTCTTAGAAAACCACACAAACTTTCCACCCCTTGATTTCCAACAAACCTCAGTTTAGTCCAAAGGGAGGCCTTTTCTTCATTTCAACTCTGGGTAGCCTCTCTGATTCCCTGGATCGTCTTCCCTGGATCCTCTTCCCTGGTCCCAGCTCCCTCCTGAATCTGCCAGACAATCACCTAGATTCAGGAGCTGAAAGCTGCCAGGCTCTCGTCTAGTCCTCAGAGATAAACAGCTCCCAGGTCTTTGTCCAGTCTTCAGGCCAGTCCCTGGCACACACTGAAGTTCACAGGGTTCAGCACACCTCAAACGCTTCACCATTTCAATTGCCTGGAACTAAAGGACCAGCCAGGCCACGAACAAACAAAGTCCCATCCTGTTCATGTCTTCAGTCAGCTTTCAGATACTGGGAGAGGAACACTCTCTCTCTCTCCCTCTCTTTCTCAGCTGACTTCAGTCTCCATGAATCTTCCTTCACTGGGGAGCCAATTCCAAAATTCTCTCCTCTTTCTCTAAAATTCTTCTTTATATACAGCACTGGCCTTCTGTCTCAGCCAATAGCCTTCTCCCAAGTCAGCATGGGAGTGTCTCAGCCAATAGCCTTCTTCCAAGTCAACAGGGGAATTCACACTAGCCCTAAGTTACTAGGTGCTACTTAGCCCTAAGTATCTGATCTACTTAGCCCTAAGTAGCTAATAAACTGATTACTATTACACCTAAACACCACACCAATCAACTAGAGTAGAATTCCCAAGTGCCAGTGATTAGGTTTCCAGATATATGAATGAATAAACAACTTTTTCCTCTTTTAATAAATGGGTATTTGAGATTGTAGGATTGTAAAGATGAACTAATACAGATTTTCTACAATTGTGGAAAGATTATTAAAACAAACCAAAGGAAAACAACAACCAAAAAGTCTATCTATTTGAAACATGATTATGGTTGGCATCATATAGTGGAAAATCGTACTTAATATGGAGCCAGTCATTGTTTGGACATGTAGAAGAATAGGCAGTTTGAGTTTGCCATCTGTCTGGCCTTCACAGAGCAGACCAGATGAAAATTGCAGAGCTCTGCGCTTTTCAATCAAACTTCATGCATCACTAGACCAATCATTTCTCCACTAACTTATCTGAGTTGGTGACAGATGTGAGACATATATGGAAGCATTTTTTAAATTAAGGAGGAAAACATATTGTATGGTAGTTAACAGGTACATGGCACGTGACAATGAATATCTCATTGTCATGGTAACCACTCTGATGCCCAAAATAAGGGATAAATATAGATTTTTAAGTCAACTTTTTGTGGCTTTATCGGACACAGAGGAAGAGCAGCAAAACAGAAGAATTATTTGTAAAAACTGAATCAAAAATCATGGGCTGTATGATAAATAGTAAATAACAGTGTAGAGCTTCCTAGGTTGGACTTGTATAATTTTTCCTTATCAATCTATCAGCCAAATGGAGTAGCTGTGTATATAATAATATAGCCAAATCCTTGACTGTCAGGATAAATGGAGCATGAGTATGGCCAGGAAACAGGCACCCAAGCAATTACATGAAACTTCATGTTTTCCCACATGCTGAAATGCATCATGTAAGCAGTTCTTTGAGTGCATAGGATCAGGAATGGAAGACCCTTCTAAGTTACCTGTAGTCCAAACTTATATCTTACAGATGAAAAAACTAGGGATTTGAAAAATGAAGATTTTAAAAATCATTTACATAGGAAAAAGCAGATTCAAGATTTGCATCCAAGTCTTCTGACTCCAAAATCTATACTCTTTTCACTATATCCTATTGATTCCTACACTGATGCTGAATGAAGTATGTGAGAGTACTTCAGAAAGATGGTGCTCAACCTGTTGATTGATGAGAGAGGGTTTTGTTTGCTCTTCCCTCTACCAGATCATGAGAACCGTTCAAAAGACGTTTAATGTGAGTGAGAAATAAGGTCTGTGGGTAACTTTGTAATTTGGATTGCCTCCTGAGGTTGATAGGAATTTGACTGTAACAGGAGGAAAGAAAGAGAAATGGTTGGGCTAGCCTGCTTAAACTGGCCAGCTTTTAGTTGGCATGAAGCCTTGTCAATGTTACTACAATCAGGGATGCTGAGATGTGCATTAAGAAGGCAGCAAGTGTTGCCAAAGTCACTGACAGGGCAAGTGGTGTGGTACAAGTCTGGGGCAGAAACCTCAGAAACTATTCATAGTCAGCCTATACAAGTTAAGCTAGCCTAGGTAGCTGGATCAGGGTTGCCAAACTAGTCCTTTAGCTGGAAAAGCAACTCTGTTTTCAGAAGAGGGTGCAAGAAAACTAGGTGAGATCTTTGAGTGTCAGAGTAGTCCAGTGCAAGCTATTTATTTGGGTGACTTCCCCTGTGTTTGAGCTTGTGTTCCTCTACTCTATACGTATCCCTTGCCAGAACACTGCAAAGTTAACTATGCCAAAAGACTGGAAGATTACATGAGTAATAGGAAGAGTGCTGCATTTGGAGTCAAAAAGACCATTCTTTGTTTGAATATTACTATTTGTGAAACAAGGAAAAAGTCCTTGATACATTCATTCATTCAGTAAGCATTTATTAAGCCCTCAGAACATACTAAGCACAAAGCTAGCTTCTGGGGATTCTGAGCAAAATCATAACAGATTCAGCCCTCAAGGAGCTTATATTCTATAAGAAGAAATCTATTGTGTCACAATACTTTGAAATAAATATTTGATCATATTAACCAAAAAGTATTTAGACATTATTATTATTATATGCTTGTTTGAGGAAACTAAGGAGAAAGTCATGAATGATTCTTCCTGTTCTACTCTGAAAAGTCACCATTGCTTTCCCATTCACATATTTCTTAACAGATACTGAATCTTCTCAAGTTAACCATATAAATCATTTAGAGATTATGTTCTTAAAAGTGTATGAGTATTAGACAAACAGAGTTAATATCTGCTTTTGCTGTTTGGAGAGCATTGAACAAAGCACAGATTATTCTCACAAATCAAACCATGAGTTATTTTCAAAAAGACTAGCATTCAATTTTTCAGTTCCACACACATATTTAAGTGAAGTGGTTGATATTAGTAGCCTAACTGCATTGAGATAACACCTTGAAGGAGAAATGCAAAGAACAATAAAACTAAAAATACAATGGGAACAAATTACATTTCATATCAGTTATTTTACCCCATTTCTTTGTTTTTAAAATTGATTTGTTTATTTATAATTAGTTTGCAAGATTCAGTTCCACAATCCCTTGAGTTTCAATTATTCTCCCTTCCCTTCCCCCCTCCCCCATGGTGGCATGCAATCAAGTATAGGATCTGTAAATACTGTCACATTAGACATTAGTCTGGTTGTATAGAAGGGTTGTAACCAATGGAGTGAACAATGGGAAAGAAGAAACAAAACCAGACATGGAAAAGAACAATAGCATGTAGATTGCTTCAGTCTCCATTTAAACTCTGTTCTTTCTTGATCTTTCTCTGAATGTAGATATGTCCTTCCATCCGGTGACTTGTGGAGTTGTCTTATAACTGTGCATTGCTGAGAAGAGTCCAGTTTATCAAAGTTGGTTGTCTGTGACTGTGTACAAATTTTTCTTGGTTCTGCTCTTCTCACTTAGCATCAGTTTGTATAGCCTCTTCAAGTGAAT
Organism: Pseudocheirus occidentalis; assembly: GCA_028646575.1. Classification (NCBI taxonomy): domain Eukaryota; kingdom Metazoa; phylum Chordata; class Mammalia; order Diprotodontia; family Pseudocheiridae; genus Pseudocheirus; species Pseudocheirus occidentalis. Next base: position 5,829 of record JAQQSW010004371.1, read on the forward strand.
ATAAAGTCCATCTCCTCCTCATTTCTTATAGCACAATAGTATTCCATTGCATTCATATACCATAACTTGTTCAGCCATTCCCCAATTGATGTTCATCCCTTTAATCTCCAGTTTTTGCCACCACAAAGAGAGAGAGCTGCAATAAATATTATTGTACACCTACATCTTACTGTTAGCTTTTGTCTGCATATACTACAGCTCATCAATGTTCTTCTAAAATGTGGCAACCAGAATTGAAATAAATTTTCCAGATGTGGTGCGACCAGAACAGAATACAGTTGATATATAAGGTCCCTTATTGTCTTCATGGTGCCTCTGATTATTAACAGTTATTTCCCTTTTTACTTCTATGGCCTTGTGAAAATGTGAATATCTTTAAAGCAAGACAAAAACTCATCAACTGTTCTCCTCTTGGCAGAGAGAGTATTCTTGCTTGTAGGTATATTCTTTCATGATTCTTCCAGGTTTGTGATCTGATTCATAAATTCCTAATCATTTTTTCTTTCTATTAGATGTTCTGTAATATACTTCCACAAAATTATCCCTCCTGTTTCTCCCTCCATTGATCATCATCCACATATTAGACACTGTGTACCCCTTTCCAGTCCCCAGATTTCCTGTCATGCTTCCTTAGTTTGCCATCCGACTCCACCAGACCTCTTATCAATGTCCTTTTTAAAAAAGTCTATTTTTCATTAACTGTGTCTCAGTCTTGAGTCCTAAGTATTACTGAATAATAAATGTCAGTGTTACTTATGAGATAAAACTTGACTCTTTCCTGTAATGTGTGCTGTCTATTTCATCAAGCTTTATTTCTTGCTTTTTTCTTAGATGCTGTCTCCTATTAATTATTGTTTCTCTACAATGATTTATCCAATATTAGAACTGAATCAATTTGTGGAATCATATTTGGCAGTTGTAGGTTAAAAATGTATTACTCCATTTGAAATTTAATTTTATCTTTATTAGATTTACAAAACTCCAGAAACAACATTTACTAACCCTTTACTAACTGCCCTATCCCAGGGAAATAATACATAATTCTTATATTTTAGCTGTCAGCTAGAAATGCAAATCTCATCATTCTCATACCATGTTCTTAATCAGTTGTTGATTTCCTAAACCTTTCTTTCTTCTTTGAATTCCCTTCTATCAATAGTATTTAACTCTGTGATCAGAGATATTTAGTTATTTATTGTACCTACTCCTTTTTTCTTCTTTTTAAAAATTTATTTATTTAACCAATTCTTAAGCAATATATTATTGATCTTAGAGGTTTTTTGTGTGCCTTAGAGTGACCCCTTGGGGGGGGGGAAATACTGAAATGGGAAAGACATCACAAAGATTTCATATTATTTAGAGCCTAGGAAGCACATTATTAACAATCTGTCAGGCATATATTCATAAACCCATCTTGGTTTTATATTGTTTATTTTTCTTTTTAGTATCTACATTTTGATTATTTTCAGAATGAGGCAAAACAAAAGTTGGGGCTTTGATCCCAGTCACTTGTCCCTTTTTCTTCTCACATTCTATTTCCTTCCAAATTGAAAAATTATACCTTTAATCACTGGTGTTGTCTTAGATTTGCAGTTGAGTTCAGTACTTTCAACAAAATCCAAGTGTTATCTCAGTCTACTATAAACTTAGTGCTGCTTGACCAGCATGCTCATATGGTGACTAATCCTGACAGTTCTCCCCCCTTGGCTCACCACCTGTGAGTATACCAATGATCCTTTTCTTACATATTGTCATTTAGTGAAGGTGGTGATTGTCACACAGATCTTATGGACACAAGGCTGAAATATTTTGTGTAATGCCTCATAAAGCTATAATTCCTTAAATGTTTTATAGGAAAGGAGAACTATATTGAACTATCCACTACATAACCTAAAGCAGAATGTAACTATACTTGTGTATAATACATCAAAGGCCTCTGGTTTTTTCAGGGTGGGAACCCAGGAATACAAATTCCACACTCTTATGATTAATATCCTTAGAGCTTTCTTCAGTTTCAGAGAGATTGCAGCTTTTTCAAGTTCAGCTGGATAGTCCATGCCAGGGGTCCATTGGAAACCAGGTCTTACTGACTCTAAGTCCATTATTCTATCCACTAGACCATACTGTCTCCTATTTACATAGGAGCTTGGAAATAAAATGTATTGTTGAAACGCATATATAAGGTTTGTTATTTATTTGCTTCTCTGATTGATATTTGCTTTTTCATAGTGTTCTAAATATCAGTTTTATATCAGTAAATAAAAGTCAAATTTTGATAATGAATTTCTATGAAAATGTAACTTATATCATTATATTTTGCCAAATGTCAACCGGTTATGTTCATAAACAAAGTACTAATATTACAATGGATATTTATTATATCTGGTGATGATATGACTATATACTCTAAGAATTAATTCAAGTCTAAGAACCTATAATGATAATATTTTAAGTGAACCTTTAAAAGTATCTTTTCTGAGTGTATATTTACACATTTCAGCATGAACTTTCATGAGACAAAGTCTTTACCAAGAGTAAGGACTAGAATGTAGACATCTCATGCATTCCAAAATTTCTATTTTTCTTGAGAGCTCCACCATCCTTCCAGTCCCCTAGGATCTCAAGTGTCATCCTCAACTTCTCACTACCTCTCACTGCTCACATCAAGTAGTTGCCATGACTTGTGAATTTCACCTTTGTTAACATCTCTCCAATATAGTCCCTTCTGTTTGATATTACTACCAGCCTCATTCAGATTTGCACCTACTCACATGTGGACTCTTGGTAAACTTGACAGAAATCTCTGTCCATTCTAGTCCATCCTTTATCCTGCTATTGAAGTATTTTTCCCCTAAAGGCCATATACAACTTTATCACCTCTCTATTAAAAAACAAACAAACAACATTCACCCCGTCACCTGTAGGATCAAATAAAAAAAATCCTTTGATTGGCATTCAAAACTTTTTAAAAACTGTGCCCCCTTACCTTTCCAGATGCACACACACACACACTCTCTCTCTCTCTCTCTCTCTCTCTCTCTCTCTCTCTCTCTCTCTCTCTCTCTCTCTCTCCTTATATCCCCATACACACATATACTTTGTTTCAGTGATAGTAGCTACTCTGTTTCTCCTTGCACAAAACCTCCTACTTCCAACTCTGTACATCTTCATATCCTGGAATGCTCCCTCTCATCATCTCTGTGTCATGACTTTCCTGGCTTCTTCCTTCAAGTCCTATCCTAAATCCAACCAAAATAGGGAGAATTTCCAATTTCTCTGAATTCTAATACCTTCCCTGTCTTGGTTATTCTCTTTTCATCCCAATTAATGATTTGGCTTTTTTAAGGAACATAATTGTTTGTCTTCCCCTTTAGATTGTAAGCTCCTCAAGGGCAGGATATGCATTTCGCTTTTCTTTGCTTGCCACTTAGCAGAGTTTCTGGCAGTTGTAGGCATTTAATAAACATTTATTGACTGACTGATCTATTATACCTATGAATGAATGGCTAATCATTTTTTGAAGTCAGGGGCTATATCTAATTCTACGTCTCAATGCCTAGCAAAATGCCTCAAACATAATAGGTACTCAACAAACACTCACCAAATTGATATAAAATAAAAACTAAAGATGGAAAACATCTTTGTTTACTCTGAATGGCATATTTTCGAGGACCTCAAATCCAAATGTCCCAAGTGTGACCCTTATTGCTCAAGATAATACTGGGATCTTCTTCCTGATACATCTTCTCACTCATTCTCCGTTACCACAGTGAATTTATAAATGTTGAAACTTATATTTGAGAAAATTCTGATATATTTTCATTATGAAAAGAGTATAAATAAATAATGATATATGGGTGTGCATGTCTTTTATACGATAAATAGAATATTGCAATTTCTCTCTCAAAGAAATGCCAAAAATATATGAGAATTCAAGTCAGTCTTTATGTATTGCATGCCTACTCTGTGCAATACATTATGCTAGATATCACTAGAAGTATAGTTGGCCAATGGTTCTTTCCATTGAAGTTTTTTTTAACTAGAAAAAGGAGTCATATTTGAACACAAATAGATATTTATTTTTTAAAAAGTAGGATGTGGACACATGAGAGGTACAAAATGTTATGAGAATTCAGAAAAGGAAAATGATTTTTCTGGTTGGGAGAATCAGGGAAAATTACAAGAGTGGAGTTAGCTATTGAGGTTGACCTTGAAAAGTAATAACTATCAATCAACATACATGTGGAGTGAAGACCATTCCAGGCATAATGAATATTAGGAAGAAATACTTTAAGACTAAGAAAGAAAAAAAAAAGAGTACAGCAAGCATTGAGGGGGATTCAAGAGGATTATAGGACTTGCCAGTGTTGAATAGGGAGAGATAAAGCTAGAAAAAAACAAAATAGATCTAGGTTATACTAGACCTTGAAGCCAAATGAAAGAATTTGAATAACTTGTTTTTTCAAGTAACCAATAAAGACGCATAAGATGTGAGTCATTTTAGTACATTTCCAGTGATAATTGAGGAAAAATGAAGAATGTCAGTATGACATTGAACTGCTGTTTGTTGTATTTCTTTTCTTTCTTTCTTGTTCTGCTTCTCTTACAAGCCCAAACAGTGCTCACTGTTGGAAACTGAATGTTTCTTTAAGTCCACTGTCTTATTGGAGATTTAAGAGAAATGGCTACACTTTTATGAGATGTGATAATTAATCCAACTATTCATACTCCCACGGTTGCCAAGCAAACAGATTCCTTATCATTTGCTCATTTTTGCTTAGTTTGCAAAGTAGTGAAACAAGAGTAGACATAATCTTCAGCATTTGCCAGCATTCACTTTTAGCTTCATATTTCTCTTACATTAAATCCAAAAGACAAATCCAAGTTCTATCTAAATGAATACTTACCCCAAGGGCTTATTAAGAGAGGGCACTTATGCCAATATATGTGTCTAGGATGCAGTATTACATAGAGGTGCTACAGAGATTTCTAGTACCTTTTTATCCATCTTAAATGAAGTAAGATATATTAATGATTAATTAATTAAGTGTTGGCAAAATATTCTAAAGACAGAAATGCAATAAAAGTGCTAAGTATGATTATTATTATCAAAATTATAATGCAGATTCATTTAAATTCACCATTTGGAAAAATCATTAGACTCAATTAGACTCAATGTTTATTAATTCATTAAGCTCCATTTCAAATGCTAGATAAATAAAATGCATTATTAATATGTCATAAGTTGACTGGCAGGCAGGATTATTTTTGAGGTACTTTGAAAATATTATCTAATTCATTTTCCCTCTTATCACCAGGATCAGTATTAGAATTCCAAAGACATTACTGAAGCAATTTCATTTGCTGTTGTACCATAACCTTAGTACATACACTTTATATTCTTAAAAAATATTTTATTTGTGACACTCCTCCAAACTTCAACATAGGAAAAAATCTTTCATTTACAATAACTACTTCTGGCTTTCCTCAGTTTTAGTCTAAGAGCCCCAAGATGTGTTCTGATCATAGGTAGCCCCTGTAAAGAACTTTGGAGTACTACAGAGGTTGAGTGTCCCTGAACAGTCAATACTAATAACAATTGTAATAATCTGGTCATGATAGTTAACCAGAAACACAAATTCAATAGAAATTCTTGTTCTCAATGTGACTCAGTTCTCAAGTCCAATCAATGCAGACAAAGTCTGTTTATGCTCAATAGTTTGCTGTTAGAGGTCAAATGGTATAGATATTCCTTCCTCTGGCATTTTATAATTGCTGCAACAACCTTAACATGAAAGTTTGCCTAGCGAGTTAATCATTTACAATGGTTTTGGCCCAGGTCTATACGTACAGTTATCAACTCTCCCAAAGAACTATTAAACCCCAGGAAATGTTCCAGGGCTTAATTTGTTTTTGCTTAATTCTGAGTATCTCAAATTATTATCATTATTTTAAAATAGCTAATGCAGATTTGTTGACTTCCTCTGCATTAGCATAAGAAACATCCCCCATACTCCAATAATACAATGAGACCTTTAAGTATGAAAGAATCATAGAATATTCAGAATTATAAAGGGGTGAAAGAGCTCATCTACTCGACCTATACTTAAATTAGTAATGTTTCTATCTTAAACATGATCAACTACACCCTCAAAATACTGTAATTTCTTGTCCTAAATATTGTGGCCACTATAGTGAAAACTATGTGGCCATTCTAATATTAAGCTGTTGTGAACAATATATTGTGATTTTCTCTGATAAGATGTAATGTTGTGGATATGATATTGTGATTTGTTGTAAATGTTTGCCTTGATTTGTAATGCAATAAATGGAGTGTTTACTATACTGTGTAATCTGAATCTTAAAAGCTATTCACATTAGCATTCTTTTGGAAAGTTGCTCAGGAATGGTGTTTCAAATACATAATCACAGAATTAATGAATTTCAAAAGTGTGAGGGACCTTGGTAGCCATTTAATCCAGACTATATTTGAAAGAGTATGTCTAGGGGGTAGAGCCAAGATGTCTGCATAGAAGCAGCAAAATTTCGCAGCTCCCACACAGTCACCTTAAATACCCAGAAAATACAACTCTAAACAAATTTTAGGGCTCCCAAACTCACAAAAATACAGAAAACACATCTCTCACTGAAGGCAGCTCAGCAGGTGGATCCTATCACAGCAGGCTGGGAGCCGAGGCCAGCTCAGCCCAAAACCCCGGCCAGGCTCCAGTGTAGTTGGGAAAAAGCCATAGCTTGAGTATACAGAAGAGCAGACCGGAGGCAGCTGGAGCAATCTCCACATTTATCAAGCCTGGTGAAACAAGGCTAAGAGAAAGATCAGTCGAATTCAAGCTGAATTCAAGGGGGGAAAAAAAAAGCAGTCTGGCCAAACTTCCCCCAGGGTAAGAAAGCATCCCAACCCAGCTGCTTCAGAGCTCCTGGCCTGCAGACAGCAGGGCGGGGGGGCGGGGCGCAAAGCAATTGATCAAAGGCCAAAGGCTCTTGTGTTGAGTGCCTGTATCTGGATTGTGGCCTTGGGTGGGGGTCCTGGGGTGTACTTTCATCAAGCCAAAGCTGGTGGGGGCTGCAGGACCCCCCTAATAGCTCTGGCAGCTGTGAAAACCATAGCAATTTGGGACAGAGCTTTCCACCCTGGAAGCAGAGTTCCACAGAGCCAAAAAATCAAGCAATTAACTGACTGGCCAAGATGAGGAAAAGGAAGCAAAGTAAGAACAGCAATAACACTCTAGAATCCTTTTTTGGGGACAAAAAAAGATCAAAGCATGGAACGGGAGGAAGACAACACATTCAGAACTCCCACACAAAATGCTTCCAAGAAACATGAAGATTGTCTACAAACCATAGATCAACTTAAAAAGGATTTTGAAAACCAAATAAGAGAAGTGGAGGAAAAATTGGGAAGAGAAATGAGAATGATGCAAGAAAGAGTCAACAACCTGACTAAAGAGAATAAAACCTTAAAAAATAGATTAACTGAAATGGCAAAAGAGGCCCCCAAAAGGCAATGAGGAGAAGAATGCCTTAAAAAACAGAATTTACCAGATGGAAAAAGAATCTCAAATGCATTCTGAAGACAATAATTTGTTCAGAATTAGAGTGGAGCAAGTGGAAGTAAATGACTTTATGAGAAACCAAGATACTATTAAACAGTTACAAACAAATTAAAAAATAGAAAGCAATGTGAAATATCTCCTTTAAAAAACCACTGACCTGGAAAATAGATCCAGGAGAGACAATTTAAAAATTATTGGTTTACCTGAAAGCCATGATGAAAAAAAGAACTTGGAAAGCATCCTTCAAGAAATTCTCAAGGAAAATTGCCCTGATGTCTTAGAATCAGAGGGCAAAAATAGAACTTGAAATAATTCACCAATCACCTCTTGAAAAAGATCCCCAAAAGAAAACTCCTAGAAATGTTATTGCTGGGGTCCAGAACCCCCAGTTAAAGGAAAAAATATCACAGGCTGACAAGAGAAAACAATTTGAATACTGCGGAAACACAATTATGATAACCCAGGATCTGGCAGCTTCTACACTGAGGGATCAAAGGGCCTGGAATATGATATTTCAAAGATCAAGGGAGCTGGGATTAAAACCAAGAATCACCTACCCAGAAGATTTGAGTATGATGTTTCAGGGGAAAAATATGGTCATTCAATGAGGTGGAGGACTTTCTTGAATGAAATTCTTGCTGAAAAAAAACAGAACTGAACAGAAAATTTGACATTCCAACACAAGAAGCATAAGAAGGTAAACATGGGAAAGAAATCATAAGGAACTTATCAGAGTTGAACTATTTACATGCCAATATGGAAAAATGATAATAGTAACTTATGAAACTTTTCTTAGTATGAGGATAGGTGAAGGTAATACAAATGGATATATATATATATATATGTATACTTACACATATGTCTATATAGGAGGCTATATATACATATAAATACATATCTGAGCATGTGTGTATATGTGTACATAGAGGGTATAGGATCAATTGAATACAAAGGGATGATACTTTAAAAAGTGAAATTCTGAGGTGGGAGAGGACTAGAATGAGAGGAGACAGGGAGAGACAAAATGGGGTTAATCATCCCATATAGAACAGG
>JAQQSW010004372.1:0-14455 GCA_028646575.1 Pseudocheirus occidentalis
ATTCTCATTACAAAGTGCTGAAAAAAGAGAAAGCAGATTGAGGGAAATGGAGGTCAGAAGCAAAGAACTGGTAAGAAGGGACACTGTGAAAGGAGAGAGAAGAATAAAATGGGGGAAATAGGATGGAGGGAAATAAACATCCAGTGATCATAACTATGAATGTGAATGGGATGACTACTCCCATAAAACAAAAGCAGATAGGAGAATGAATTAAAAAAAAGTCATACCATTCGTAGTTTACAAAAAACACATTTGAAACAGAGTTGCACAGAGAGTAAGGCTAGAGAAAAATGTATTATGATTTAGCTGAAGTAATAAAACCAAGGGTAGCAATCATGATCTCAGATGAAGCAAAAGCAAAAATAAATCTAATACAAAGAGATAAGGAAGAAAACTATATCTTCCTAAAAGTACCACAGACAATAAAGTAATATCAGTATTAAACATGTATGCACCAAAGTGGTATACCATTCAAATTCTTAGAGGAGAAGATAAATGAGTTACAGGAAGAAATGGACAACAAAAAAAAACAACATTATGCCACATAACTACCCCAAGTAGAAGAAGAAATCACTGTAGAATAAGAAATCAAACAAGGCATAAGTGAGCTTTCTAAGAAAAAGTATCCAGTACTAAATGGATTTACAAGAGAATTCTGCCAAACATTTAAAGAACAATTAATTTCATGTCATAGTAATTAGTTCATCAGATACTTAGCACTTAGTAACTTAGGGCTAAGTAGCACCTAGTAGCTTAGGGCTAAGTAACAAAGGTATGAACTCTGTCCAGTGTTGAGAAGGTATGAACTCCCCTGTTGACTTGGAAGAAGGCTATTGCCTGAGACAGAAAGCCAGTGCTGTATATAAAGAAGAATTTTAGTGAGAGAGAGGAGAGAATTGGAATTGGCTTCTCAGTGAAGGAAGAGTCATGGAGACTGAAGTAAGCTGAGAGGGCGAGAGAGAGAGAGAGAGAGAGAGAGAGAGAGAGAGAGAGAGAGAGAGAGAAAGAGAGAGAGAGAGAGAGAGAGAGAGAGAGTTCTTCTCCCAGTATTTGATTGAGATATGAACAGGATGGGACTTTGTTTGTTCAGGGCCTGGCTGATCATTGAGTTCCAGGCAAGAGAAGTGGTGAAGGATTTGAGGTGTGCTGAACCCTGTGAACTTCAGTGTGTGCTGGGGATTGTCCTGAGGACTGGACAAGAACCTGGGAGCTGTTTATCTCTGAGGACTGGACGAGAGCCTGGCAGCTGGCAGTTCCTGAATACAGGTGATTGTTTGGCAGATTCAGGAGGGAGCTGGGACCAGGAAGAGGATCCAGGGAATCAGAGAGACTATCCAGAGCCAAAATGAAGTAAAGGCCTCCTCTTGGACTAATCTGAGGTTTGCTGGAAATCAAGGGGGTGAGAATTTGTGTGGTTTTCTAAGGACTTTATTGGAGACTAAAGTTAATGGTTGCCCCATGAGTGGAATATCAGTATATTGTGAATTGTTGATTGGATCTTTAAGTTTTAAGCTGGTTTCCACCTTAGGGAAACCAGATGATTCTTTTTTTGTTCCTTGTTCTAAATATTGTGACTTTCTGTAATAAGATATTATACTGTGAATATTGTACTCAATCTTGATTTGTAATGGAATAAACAGAGTATTCACTACTACTGTGTAATCTGAATCTTAAAAGCTGTTCACTGTAGTATTCTTTTGGGAGTCTACTATTGCTTGGCTTTACATTTCAATAGTATATAAACTACTTGGAAAAAATAGACAAAGAAAGAGTTCTATCAAATTCCTTAATGCAAATATGGCACTGATACCTAAACCAGAGAGAGAAACAGAGAAAAATACAGACCAATTTCTGTAATGGATATGTATGCAAACATTTTAAATAAAATACTAGCCAAAAGACTACATGAAACTATATTGAGGATTATGAACTATGATCAGATGAAATTAGTACCAGGAATGCAGGGCTTGTTCGATGTTAGGAAAACTATCAGCATAATTGACCATGTTATAACAAAAACAACAGAAATCATATGATTGTTTCAATAGATTAAAAAAACCTTTTTGACAAAATACAGCACCCATTCCCACTAAAACACTGGTGAGCATAGGAACAAATGGAGTTTGGATTAAAATGATAAGCAACATCTAGCTAAAGCCATCAATAAGTATCATGTGAAATGGGGATAAGCTAGAAGCATTCCCAATAAGATCAAGGGTGAAGCAAGGATACCTATTGTCACTTCTATTATTTTATGTTCTAATAGAAACACTAACTTTAACAATAAGAGAAGAAAGAACAATGAAAAGAACTGGAATTTGCAAGGAGGCAACAAAACTATCAATCTTTGTAGATGATATTATGGTATATTTAGAGAATCAACAAATAAACCTACTTGAAATCATTAAGAACTTTAGCTAAGTTGCAGGATATAAAAAACCCACACAATTCATCAGCATTTCTATGTTATATTACTAAAGCCCAGTAGTAAGAGATAGAAAGAGACATTCCATTTAAAATAACTGTAGACAATATGAAATATTTGGTAGTTTACCTGTCCAGACAACCCCAGCAACCATAAGAACACACTTATAAAAACACTTTTCACCCAAATAAAGCCAGATTTAAATAATTGGGAAAATATCAGTTGCTCATGGGTAGGCAGAGATAATAAAATGAAATTGACAATTCTAACCAAATTAATTGCTTATTAAATGCCATACCAATCAAATTACCAAAATGGTTTTAATAGAGTTACCAAAAAATAGTAACAAAATTGATCTAGAAGAACAAACAGTCCAGAATATCAAGAGAATTGATAAAGACATGGAGAGGAAGAAGTCTAGCCCTATCAGATCTAAAACTATATTATAAAGTGGCAATCAATAAAACTATTCGATACTGAATAAGAAATAGAGTGGTGGATCTGTGGAATAGATTAGGTACACATGAAACCTTAGTAAATGACTAACATAATCTACTCTTTGATAAACCCCAAAACTTCAGCTTCTGGAATAAAAATATTTGACAAAAACTGTCAGGAAAATTAGAAAATAGTGTGGCAGAAACTAGGCATTGACAAACATCTTACACCATATACCAAGACTTGGTCAAAATGGTACACGATCTAGACATAAAGGGTGATACCATAAGCAAATTAAGAGAGCAAGGAAGAGTTTTCCTGTCAAATTTATATAGAAGGGAAGAATTTATAACCAAACAAAAAAATAGAGAATATTACAAAATGAAAAATGAATAATTTTGATCACTTTGGAATAAAAATGGTTATATAAGAAGCCAATGCAACAAAGATTAAAAGAAATGTAGAATGCTTGGAAACAATTTTTAGAGCCAGTGTCTCAGATAAAGGCCACATTTCTCAAATATATAGAGAATTGAGTCAAATATATAAGAATGTAGGTCATTCTCCCAATTGATAAATGGTCAAAAGATATGAACAGGCAATTTACAGATGAAGACATTAAAGCTATCTATAGTCATATAATTTTTTTCTAAATCACTAGCAATTAGAGGAATGTAAATTAAAACAACTCTGAGGTACTACTTCATACCTATCAGATTGGCTAATATGACAGAGAAGGAAAATGATAAATGTTGGAGATGATGTGGGAAATCTAATGCATTATTGGTGGAGGTGTGAAATGATCCAAACATTCTGAAAAGCAATTTAGAACTATACTCAAAGGGCTATAAAACCATACATTCCTTTTGATCTAGAAATATCAATATTAGTCTGTATCCCAAAGAGATCATAAAAAAGGAAAGGGGTCCACAAATAAAAATTCATTTAAGCACCTATTTTTTTGGTGGCAAATTGGATCATCAATTGGGGAATGGCTTAAGAAATTGTGGTATACAAATGTAATGGAATACTATTGCATTAAAATTAATGATGAACAGGTAGATGGCAGAATAAACACAGGTCTAGCCTAAACTCTCCCCAAAATTTCTCAAAATACTCTTAAAAATGACTCAACCAGCTCCAGATAAGCAAAACCCACAAAAAGATGGAATGAAGCAGATTTCCAGCTCAAGAAAAATTTGAAGCTCGGCAGGAAAGGTCTATTGCAAAAGAGTGAGAGAGGAGAGCAGTGCAGCACAGGCCATGATGGCACAGACTGGATTCAGCAAACCTGAGTTTGAGGGCAATTCTCAGGGCAAATGAATCACTGGCAGAAAGAGTGGTATCCAGACCTCTCAGCTCACAGACTCCAAAGAGAATATAGAAGTGAGCAAGAAAGGTCTGTACCACCTGAATGAGAGAGGAGTACAGTCCAGTGCAAGTTGTGCTAGCACAGTCAGCCACAGCAAACAAGGAGCAGGCCCTTGGATTGACTGAATCACTGGAAGTATTTCTTAAAATAACTGAACAAAAGTCCTGAAGCTTGGGACAGTGTGCCCTGAACCCTGGAAGCAAAGTCCTACTTTAACAGAGTTAAAAGTCAAGTAATAGTCAGGAAAAATGAGCAAACAAAAGGAAAAAAAATCACCTCTGATCATAGAAATTACTAAGGTGACAAAGAAGATCAAAACATACACTTTGAAAAATACAACAAATTTGGTTTGGCTAGGTCACACAGTGAATAGAGCACTCACCCTGGAGTCAGGAGTCCAAATTCAGTCTCATACACTTAACACTTACTTGTCATATGACCTTGGACAAGTCACTTAACCCCAATTACCCTGTCTTCCCCCTCCAAAAAGTAAAAAATAAAACAAACACAAAACCAAGACAGCAAAGTGAAAGGTGTAGAGGTCCAATTCTGAAACAGTCTACACATGGGAAGAGTCTGAACCAGGATGGCCCTGGATACTGCTCTCCATGAGGGCAACATTGTTTCTCAATGTTGAGATGGTTTCTCACCATCACTTCCTGGCATGCAGGAGTACAAGATGTGATATCTGAGCAATGATGTAAACCCAGATGTGTGCTAAGGAAAAGAACACGTAAACATTTTCTCAAGGGAACCTAAGAGATAATTACTTTGCATTCAGTATTTTAACTCATCCTCAGATGAATAAAAATAATTGCTTTGACAGGACACTCTTGGCTTGTGTCTCATCATTCCACACTCTCCCATTCAGCTCATGCCCTTTAAGTGCAGGTATCAGAAATGAGCTATATCCAAAGACTCTATGAAAAAAAATTAGTTAATCTCAGGCCATGGAAGAGCTCAAAAAGGATTTTGAAAATCAAATAAGAGAGGTAGAGGAAAAATTGGGAAGAGAAATGAGAGTGATGCAAGAAAGTCATGAAAAATGAGTCAACAGTTTGCTAAAGGAGACACACATACACAAAAATAATGAAGAAAATAATACCTTAAAGAAAAGACTAGACCAAATGGCAAAAGAGGTACAAAAAGCCAATGGGAAGAAGAATGCCTCAAAAAGCAGAATTGATCAAATGGAAGAAAGAGGTCCAAAAGCTCATTGAAAAAATAATTCCTTCAAAATTAGAATAAAGCAAATGAAAACTAATGACTTTATGTGAAATTAAGAAACATTTGAAAAAAGGAAAAAGAATGGCAGAGCTAAGAAGGTGGAAAGGAAGCAATAGCCTTTCCAAGCTCCTCCAAGAATTTTGTTGCTAAAAGCTAAAGAGTGAAATTGAATGGTTTTAAGAGTGACAGAACGCATTGAGAGACAGAGCATGGCAAATTCCCAGCCCAGGAAAGTGCCTACTGAGGTCTGGGCAAGGAGAACGTAGAACACACAGGAGCTGCACCAGCATGGATCTTAGAGCAGAGTAAGGCAGACTGAGAAGAAGCCCCAAACAGCCAGCAGACTCACCCAGCCAGAGGGGTTTGCAGACGTCTCACCACAGGGCAGAGGATCATCGCAACAGGGTAGAAAAAAAACTCAGGGCTCACAGCAGAGTCAGCAGATTTTCCTGGGGCTAACAGCCTGCAGCCTGGATGTTTAAAAACGACTTACCCAAACTTCCAGAATTCAAGATGGAGGATATAGTATGGCAGAAAGTGGGCATAGACCATCATGTAACACCATACACAAAAGTCAAGTTTAAATGGGTACGTGATCTAGGTATAGAGACTGATACTATAAATAATCTGGGGAAGCAAGGAATAGTTTACCTGTCAGATTTGTGGAGTAGGGAAGACTTTATAACCAAAGAAGGGTTGGGGAGCATTGTAAAATACAAAATGGATAATCTTGATTACATTAAATTGAAATGTTTCTGTTCAAACAGAGCCAATGTAACCAAGATTAAGATGGAAGTTGGAAATTGGGAAAGATTATTTACAACTAGTGTCTCTGATAAAGGCCTCATTTCTAAAATATACAGGGAATTAAATAAAATTTATAAGAATACAAGTCATTCCCCAATTGATAAATGGTCAAAGGATATAAACAGGCAATTCTCAGAGATAGAAATTAAAGATATCTTTAAGCATATAGAAAAATGCTGTAAATCACTATTGATTCAAGAAATGAAAATCAAAACAACTTTGAGGTACTACATCTCACCAGTCAGATTGGCTAAAATGACAAAACAAGAAAATGACATGTGCTGGAGAAGATGTGGAAAAATTGGAATGCTAATGCATTGTTGGTGGAGCTGTGAACTGATACAACCATTCTGAAGAACACTCTGCAACTGTGCCCAAAGGGCTATAAATAATTGCATACTTTTTGACCCAGTAATACCACTTTTGGGGTTGTATTCCAAAGAGATCATAGAAGTTGGAAAGGGACCCATATGTACAAAAATATTTTTTGCAGCTCTCTTTGAGGTGGGAAAAAACTGATAGGGGATGCCCATCAATTGGGGAATGGCAGAACAAGCTATGGTATATGAATGTAATGGAATACTACTGTGCTATAAGAAAGGGGAAGGAGATGGACTTCACAATTACCTGGCTTATACAACTTGATGCTAAGTGAGAAGAGCAGAACCAGGAAAAATTTGTATGCAATCACAGACACATCATATACTTGATGACCAAGCTTGACAAACCGGACTCTTCTCAGCAATACACAGCTATAAGGCAACTCTACAGGTCTCAGGATGGAAGGAGACATCTATGTTCAGAGAAAGAACTAGAAAGACAAGCCGAAGCAATACATGCTATCATTCTTTGTCATGTTTGGTTTTCTTTCTTTTTTCCCATTGTTCACTCCATTGGTTACAACCCTTCTATAAACCAGACTATTGTACAATGTGAAAGTATTTGCAGATCCTATACATGATTGCACGCCACCATGGTGGAGTGGCAGGAAGCGAGTGGAGAAAATTTGAAACTCAAGGGATTGTGGAACTGAATCTTGTAAACTAAAAGTAAATAAACATGTCAATTAAAAAGCAAAAGAAAGAAAAAATAGTAGACGATATGAAATATCTCCATGGAGAAACAACTGTCCTACAAAATAGATTCAAGAGAGGTAATTTAAAAATTATTGGACTTCCTAAAAACCACTATTGAAAAGAATCTACACATCATCTTTCATGAAATTTTCAAAGAAAATTCCCTTGATATTCTAGAATCAGAAGGTAAACTAGAAGTTGAAAGAATCCACCAATCACCTCCTGAAAGAGATCTCAAAATGAAAACTGCCAGGAATGTTACAACCAAATTCCAGAGTTACTAGGTCAAGGAGAATATATTACAAACATCCAGAAAGAAACAATTCAAGTGTCATGGAGATACAGTCAGGATAAAACAAAATTTAGCAGCTTGTAGTCCTTGGAATATGATATTCTGGAGTAGAAAGAAGCTAGGACTAAAACAAAGATTAAGTAAAATCCTTCATGGGGAAACACTGACATTCAATGAAATAGAGGACTTTGAAGCACCATTGAGGAAAACACCAGAGTTGAATAGAAAATTTGACTTTCAAATATTAGACTCAAGAGAAGCATAAAAAGGTAAACAGGAAAGATAAATCATAAGGGATTTAACCATGTCAAACTGTTTACATTCCTATATGGAAAGGTGATATTTGTAACTTATAAGCCCTTTCTCATTATTAGGGTAGTTAGAAGGAGTATATATAGACAGAGGATACAGGTGTGATTTGAATATGAAGGATAAAAAATAAAATTAAGGGGTGAGAGAGGAATGTACGGGGGGAAAGAGAAAGAAGTAGAATGGAGTTAATTATCTCGTATAAAAGAGGCAAGGTAAAGCTTTTACAGTGGGGGAGAAGAGGGGGGATCTTAAGGGGAGTGAGTTAATGTTACTCTCATCAGAAATGGCTAAAAGAAAGAATAGCATACATGTGCAATTGGATATAGAAATTAATTTTGCCCTAGAGAAAAATCAGAGGGGTAGGAGTTAGGAGAAGTGGGGGTGTGTGATAGAAGTGAGGGCAGATTAGGGAAGGGAGTAGTCAGAGAAAAACATTCCTGAGGAGGGACGGGGAGAAAGGAGAAAGAGAATAGAACAAATAGAGGGATAGGAAGGATGGAAATACATTTAGCAATAGTAACTGTGAAAAAATTTTGAAGCACATTTATCTGACAAAGGTCTCATTTCTAAAATGTATTGAGAAGTGAGTCAAATTTTTCAAAATAAGAAACATTCTCCAAATGATAAATGACCGAATTATAGGATCAATTTCTATACAAAGTAAGCAAAGTTTTCTATAGCAATGTTAAAAAAAAATTCTAACTCACTATGGAGAAACGCAAATTAAAACATTTCTGACCTATTACCTCATGCCTATTAAATTGGCTAATAGAACAGAAAAGAAAAATGACAAATTTAGAGAGAATTGGGGAAAATGAGACATTAAGGTATTATTGGTGCAGATGTAAACTGATTCAACTACTGTGGAGAGCAATTTGGAACAATGTCCAAATGGCTATAAAACCATGCATTTGACCTAGCAATACCACTACTAAGTCTATATCTAAAAAGAGATTTTTTAAAAGGTAAAAAGGACTTATATGTACAAAAATATTTATAGCAACTCTTCTGTGAGTAAAGAATTAGAAACTGAGGGGATTCCCATCAACAGAGTTATGACAACACAATTTTTGGTATTTGATTTTGATGGAATTCTATTGTACTCAGAAATTATGAGAAGCATGGTCTCAGAAAAATCTGGAAAAACTTGTATGGACTGACATAAAGTGAATTATATTGTGTACATGGTAACAGCAATATCATCAGATGATCAACTGTGAATGACTTTGCTATTCTCAGCAACACAACAATCCAAGATAACTGTGTAGGTCTTATGATGAAGAATGCCATTCATATCCAGAGAAAGAACTGATGGTGTATCAATACAGATTGAAGCATAAATTTTTTTCTTTATCTCCCCCAACTCCCCACCAAAAAAAGAAATGGTGAAGAGATGAATTTCAGAATAAAGTGGACTTATATAAACTGATTCTGAGTGAAATGAGCAGAAGCAGTATATTTTACACAGTAACAGCAACATTGTGCAATGACCAATTGTGATGGACTTAACTCTTCTCAGCAGCAGTATGATCTAGAACCATTCCAAAAGATTCAGGAAGGCAATGCTGTCGATGTGCAGGGAAAGATTTATGGAGTCTGAATGAAGTTCAATGCATACTATTTTCACGTGTTTTGTTTTTTCTTTCTCATAATTTTTCCCTTTTGTTCTTATTCTTCTTTCAAAACATGGTTATTATGGAAATATGTTTAATATGATTGTATATGTGTTACCTAAATCTAATTGCTTGCCATCTTGAGGAAGGGAAAAAAATTGTAACTCAAAATACTATAAAAGTGAATGCTGAAAACAATCTTTACATGTAACTCACAAAATAAAATACTATTAAGTGGATGTAATAATAATGGAATTTGAAGATCCCCTTGTATTAGCAAGTAGACAGGTATTTAGCACTTAGTTTCAGGACAATTATAGCAAACCTTGGTTAAGAAACAAAATGTATGAACCCCTGTTGCTGATGTAAAAGGAAGGGCTGCTACAGGGAGGAGCTAATATCTTATATAAGGAAAGGCACGAGCTGGAGAGTCAAAACTTCTTGGAGCAAGCCATATGGAGGCTGAGGAGGAGAGGCCTAGGCTGGAGAAAGTGATTTTGATTTTTAGAACGGAGCTCATGGTGGCAGAACTTCTTACATAACCAGCAATAACTTTGAGGAGAAAGTAATTTTGAGAATGGAACTTATTGTGGAGGAACTTCTTCTGAGAGCCAGCCAAAACTTTTGATGAGAACTTCCAAGAACCAGCCAGAGTGGCAAAAGGCTTATGAGGGTCAGCTGGAGCTGCCAGAAGAATTATAACTGTGGTGTCCATGCTTTTTCTGTCTGTTTTGGGTCTATGTTAATTTCACAGGCAGAAAGTGAATTGATGAGGGGTCTGGCAATGTGCATGAATGTCATTGTGACTTTGTTAAATCTTGTTTTCCCAGGAATAGAAACTGTGAAGGACTTGAGATGAATTAGACACGGTGAGCTTCAATATAAAACAGGAACTGCATGGATAGCTGGACAAGAAACTGGGAGCTTTCTGCCTTCAAACTCAGGTGGTAGCTGGTTAGATTCAGGAAGGAGCTGGGACCATGGAAGAGGAACCATAGAAGCTGAGAGCCTGCCTGGAGTCCAGATGAAAAGACCTCTCCTTAGGTATTTAATGTTGACTGATGATACTGTAACTTAATCGTGACCTAGGAGTGGATGTCCTTTGTACTTTCCACTACCTCTTAAGTGGATACTTAGTAGTGACTGATGATATTGTAACTTAATTGCATCCCATATCTGGAGGACTTTGACCTTTGTACTTTGTGTCAATTAAGGAGGCTTATCTCCTTAAGTGTGATTGAAATAAGGATTTACTAAATGAAGGACTTACTAAATGTATGTGATCTTTTGCTCAAAACTATGTGACCACTTTGGTGAAAAGTATGTGGCCATTTCAGTGATAAGTTGTGAAGTTAAAACATTCTGAATGCTGTGTTTTGTTTTCTGTGAATATTTTGCTGTATTTTGTTACTGAATAAAGAGAGTTCGCTGTACTGTATAATCAGAACCTTGAAAAGCTGTTCAGGGCAGCAGTCCTCTGGAAAGCTTGGCTATAAAATGGAAAAGAAAACAATTTTAAAATAGTTCATTGTTTCTCTTTATTTGTGCATAATTTTAATTTTACGGGTGTCTTTTCCCTCTTTAATTGTGCTTCACTCTTATTATTCCCCACTCCCACTCCCCCACTCATCCTAAATACAGTCCATGTTCATAATAAATAAATAATACAAAGCAAATTCATATATTGACTGAATTAGAAAATATGTATATTATTTTTGTCCATTATCTCTGGCAAAAAGTGTAAAACATACTTCATCACTATGCTCCAGGAATTATGAGTGATCTTTGCAAAGTTGGAATTTTTCTAAGTTGTTTTCTTTTATATTATTATAGTTATTTTATAAATCATTCTCCTGATTCTTCTTTCTTCACTCTCCTTCAATTTATTTCAGTCTTTCGATAATTCTCTGAATTCATCCCTTTCATTACATCTTATAAGGTAAAAGTATTCTGTTACACTCAGATGCCATAATTTATTCAGCCATACCCCAAATGATAGACACTTTCTTTGCTTCCTGGAATTAGATACAATAATTATAAAACAAACAACTTATAAATAGTTGAATACATTTGGGTCATTTCCTTTTGTCTTTTATTTCTTTGGAGTATAAATCGAAGAGTGCTACTGATGGGTCAAAGAAACTCACTTAAGTAATTTCCTGAATATAAATCCATATTCCTTTCTAGAACTGTTAGACTAATTGACTGACTCCATTAATTGATCAATAAGCATTTATTAAGTGTCTACTATGTTCCAGATACTGTGCTAAGGCCTGGAAATGAAAAAAAGGTGGCAAAAAGCCCCCTGCTCTGAAAAAGCTTACAATCTAACAGGCAAACAAAGATAGACAAAGCCAGTATATAGAAAACTAGGAAATAACAGAGAGAAAGTACTGAAATTAAGTGGGTACCATATTGTACTAAGGTATCTGTCATTCCAAAACTCCTCCAAAAATTGTCATTTTCCTTTTCTATCAACCTGTTCGGTAGGAGGTATAACCTCAGTGATGTTTTAATTTGCATTTCTCTTATTTTTAATCATGTAGAGTATTCTTTCATATGTTTTTTTATAGATTATATTTCTTTTTTTGGATCTATGACTACAGCTCAGATGCTGTGTAACTGAACACAAGTAAGTTTCTCTGCCCTGGACCCAGAACTGTGACCCAGAACTGTTTCTTGGTAACTGAGTAGCCAATCACACCAGCTGTAGTCAATGGCAACAAAAAGTCTTCTGTAATTTCTTTCTTATCAGTTGTCTGACCACATTACTATCTCTCAACTACAAATTCCGGTAGCTGCTGCTGCTGTTGCAGGCTTCTCCAAGTTCTACTTCTGGACCTCCTGAAATATTCCAGAAAAGAAGTCCACCCTGGCACTGCAGACCTCTCCTGTTGACGTTGCTCCTCCTAAATTTGATCTGATGAGATATTTTAATTTTGTTTGGAGGGGGATATTGGGAGAGTTCAGCTAGGTTGTCCTCTCCATTCCACCATCTTCAGTAGAATGTGTCTTACCTTGGTAGTTAGTGACACTGGTTTTATTATACTTTATGCTATTTTGTTTGATTGCTTCTAGGTTTTGGTTACTTAATCTATTATTTATTTAATGTTGCCATTTCTTTATCCAGTAACAATTATTTATTCATGATTAAATCCTTGTAATATAGTTTGAGATATAGTAATGCTACTCACAAACCATAAGAATATAATTGGAAGAAAAAAAGAAGGAAAATAAGGCATTATATGAAATTTCAAGGTCAAGTGGCATGGATATTTTTGTAATTTTATTTAGATATTTCAAAATTGTTTTCTAGGGCAGTTGTACATCAAATTAGAGTTCCATAATAAAAACAATGTATTAGCATGCCTGTCTTTTCACAAATCCAAAAAAATGTCATTTTTATATTCTGCTCTGTTTTAGGGAGCTATATTTCAAGAAAAGGAGGAAAAAGAGGAGAAGGAAGAGGAGGAGGAGAAGGAAGAGGAGGAAGAGAGAAAAGAAAGAAAGAAAGAAACAAACAAAGAAACAAAGAAAGAAAGAAAGAGGGGGCCAGAGCTGAGCCAAGATGGCAGCGTAGAAGCAGCAAGGCTTCACAGCTCCCACACAACCACCCTAAACACCCATAAAATATGACCCCAGACAAAGTCTAGGACACTCGGACTCACAAAAATACAGAAAACACATCTCTCGCTGAAGGCCGCTCGGCAGCAGGGGCTCAGCACGGCAGGCCAGGAGTGGAGGCTGGCCCAGCCTGAAGCCGAGACTGCAGCCGGGCCTGGGGCAGTAGGAAGGAGCTGAGCTGAGCCAAGCCGCGCAGCCAGTGTGCAGGAGAGAAGATCTACAGCCTCCAGTACCTCCACATCTATTGGAGAGGGACAGCTTGGCAGGAGGAGCTCATCCAGCAGGCCTGCAGGCCGAGAGACAAGACCAGCCCAGCCCCAAAACCATAGCCTCAGCCAGGCCAGACCCCAGGGTGGCCAGGAGTAGCTGAGCCTCCCAAGCAGCAGTGTGAGTCTACTTTGGAGAAGATCTAAAGCACCTGAGGGGAACTTCAAATCCAGCAAACCAGGATCAGAGATGGTTAGTGAAAGTGAAACTTTGAAACTTAATTTGGGGGAGAGGGAAGTAGTTTGGCCAATCTGCCCTCGGGGCAAGGAAGCAGTGGGGGAAGGGAACTGCTGGAATAGGCAGCGGCCCCCATGGGGCTGCTTCAGAACCCGTGGCCTGCAGAATCCACAGAGGGGCTGAATAGATTGATCAGGGCCAAGGGCTCTTGCTTTGAGTAGCCTGGATCCAGATCATGGTCTTGGGTGGTGGTCCTGGGGTGTACTTTCAGGAAGCCAAAGCTGGGGGGACTTGCAATACCCCCTAATAGCTCCGGTAGCTGGGAAAACCACAGCAATTTGGAACAGAGCTTTTCCACCTGAAATCAGAGTTTCACAGAGCTAAAAAAAAAACCAACCAATTAATTGACTGAACAACATGAGGAAAAGGAAGCAAATTAAGAACAGCAATAAAACTCTAGAATCCTTTTTTGGGGATGAAAAGGATCAAAATATGGAATGGGAGGAAGACAACCCAGACAAAACTCCCACACCAAATACTTCCAAGACAATTGAAGGATGCATAGAAGCTATAC
The DNA here is from genome assembly GCA_028646575.1 of Pseudocheirus occidentalis. Lineage (NCBI taxonomy): Eukaryota > Metazoa > Chordata > Mammalia > Diprotodontia > Pseudocheiridae > Pseudocheirus > Pseudocheirus occidentalis. Next base: position 14,205 of record JAQQSW010004372.1, read on the forward strand.
ATCAGCTGAAAAAGAACTTTGAAAACCAAATAAGAAAAGTGGAGGAATAATTGCAAGAAGGATGTGAGAAAATCATGAAAAGAGAATCAACAATCTGACTGATGAAAACAACACTTTAAAGAATAGATTAACTCAAACAGCAAAAGAGGCCCAGAAAGCCAATGAGGAGAAGAATGCCTTAAAAAGTCTAATTTGCCAGATGGAAAAAGAATCTCAAAAGCATTCTGAAGAGAATAATTCCTTCAGGATTA